>VURO01024712.1:7466-22003 GCA_015108175.1 Pelvicachromis taeniatus | reverse complement strand
TTCTATTGTTTATCGCACAAGTGAAGCTCTCAATTTAACGGTCGATCTACATCCCTACCCTCACCTATGGTCACGAGCTGTGGGTAGTGACCGAAAGAATGAGATCGCGGATACAAGTGGCGGAAATGGGCTTCCTCCGAAGGGTGGCTGGACTCTCCCTTAGGGATAGGGTGAGAAGTTCGGCCATCCGGGAGGAGCTCAGAGTAGAGCCGCTACTCCTCCACATCAAAAGGAGCCAGTTGAGGTGGTTCGGGCATCTGACAAGGATGCCTCCTGGGCGAGGTGTTCCAGGCATGTCCCACCGGGAACGGAATAATAATGTTCTAGAATTCTGAAAATACTGAAGCACAAATTTCTTGGAAGGTCTGCACCTCATAGCAGTGTCTGTCTATTTTCAGATCTTTTCAGAAAAATGCCCCAAAAGGCACCAAGACTACAAACAAATTGGCCGGTCCAGCTGTGTGACTTCAACTAGAACAGTTGGGAAACACACGTAACTCTAAGACATCCAAACCAAACCAAAATCCAGATGGCTGAGTCAGAAAAAAATGTAACCACCCTACAGTTGTTAGATGAATAAGAAACAGTCTATAGAAACCACAACTGTTGCCACAAAAACATTTGAATGCTGTTAAACTGGATTTTTTGATTGGTGGCCACTTGTTGATCTGCAGTTTGGACACTTCAGTGCTGACCAGCAGCCCTGAGGGTTGGTGCTCGCTGCAAATAGATCAAAAACAATATTCGTTCCTGGTTTACGACTTTCACATGGCTACTAGTATCACAGGTGACTTGGACTCTACTAGAGCAGCTTTATGTCAGTACATTACAGATCAAATAACTTAAAAAGAAATCTTACACAAAGGTTTGGTGAGGAGCCTCATTTGCTGAACTGTCTGGAATTATCTATTTTCTTCATTCTCCTGATTGGCTGTTGCTCATAAAAAAACAAAAAACTAAAAATGAATAGCAGGCGGTTGTACTCAGAAAAATCAGCTATCAGCAGGTGTAGCTGGCATTATTATAGCACACCGAAGGTGAAAAAACTTCTTTTGAAATGCAGCATGGTTTCACCATTAAACCAAAATCCCAGCACAGCCTGATGCTGATCATAAGCGTTTGGATCGGGAGCTGAAAGAGAGAGAGTTTTGGCTTGTTGGAGTGGCCCAATCTAGGGCGTGAAACTGGTAAATCAAATTATTACTGTCAATAATAATTCTCCTTGCGCCCCTTTGGGGTGTCCAGGTGGACCTCCAAGAATCAGGCGTATTGTGATGCATCTCACCAGTTCTTGATAGGATTAGGATCCTGGGAATTTTGAGGCTGGCTAAACATCTTGGGCTCATTGTGGTGTTCCTTAAACTGTTTTTGGTTGTTGGCAGAACACATGTCCTGCAGAGGGAGGCCACTGCCACTGGGTACTACCATTGACCACACATCTATTCACGCCTCCTATGGCAAAATAACACAACTAAAAACATTGCATTGCAACAACACGATCATGATCAATACAATATACAATTGCCCTGTTGGTTGTTAAGGGCTTAAGGGTGAAGCTGATTGGTGTATATTACTAAAGCAATATATGTTTTAGATACATGAATGATGTGTTCTGAAAGTATTTATCCATCATCTATGTTTCAAAGGAATTCACATTTTGGTTCCTGAGCTGTTTCTGTGCTACATTTCACATTTCTAATAGAAGCAAAACCCTACTTTAAATTATCTCCAGGCCAAACGTGTTTGAGTGTAGCTAAATATTTTATTTAGCATGCACAGAAAGTCATTAATAATTCGCTTCAGTAAATTTTAAACAGCTGTGCCTGTTAATTGAGAACATAATATTGGAGTGAACAGGTTTTTAGAAACACAGTGGTGACGGGTACTGAGCTCCACGTAATGTTGAATTATACTTCTGCTTTTCATGCTTCTTTGCTTTCACAGCATCGACGGTCCATACTAAACTTTCTGTGCAACATTTCCATCTCAAACATCTCATTTTTGACCTTCACACTAGGTCAACTTTGTACTTAGAGCCATGAAGAGTGACAGCCATGCTGTGATGAACAATCTGTGTCTGAAACTGTTTTTTTTTTTTGTTTTTTTTAAGGCAGTTTAAGAGACAAACAGGATATTTTCAGCCATGGCAGAGATCTCAAGACAGGGCTTTGAAAGATCTTTATAAAATAGGCTCGACTCATTCTGTCATAGACGGCTTTGCATTGACACTTAGCAAGAGCCACAAGAGGATCACAGTTATTTAACATTACTGCTCCACTAGTGGCCTCATTATCTTCCACAGAGAAGCTGCTGAGAAGCTCCAGAGACATGAAGGGCAAGATGGGGTTCAGCTTTGACAGAGGGGATGCTGTCAAAGCAGAAATGCATTTCACTTGATGCACTACAGCTGAAAATCTAACCTATGCAACTATGTAAACATTTCGATGTAGGTGTAATTAGAGCAGCAGCATCCCCAGTGACAAGTTCAGATATAATTGAAGTCTTCTATCACCCAGGCTGAGTTTGTGGCCGTCATTTAGCAATTCCGTGGGTGTCCAAAGACAAGCCTTTGGTAGACTGAGCTGAAGAAAGTCTACACCGACGTTTGGCACAGTGAGCCTTGTCTCAGCCCCGTGGAGCTTGTTTGAAGTAGCTACTGATGTGCTGTTATTTATGCAGAGCAAGACCACAGAGGCCACAAGCCGAGCGCTGTGTGACCCACATTCAACAGACTTGAAAGTGCTGCTCGCTGCCAAGTTTAACAGAGGGCAAAAGTACACAGAGGGCATGGCTGTTTCATCTAGGCAGCTCATCCTGTGCAGCCAGTCAGTAAAATACGAACCATCTATAGCTAATGAATAAGTCATTGAGCTTTCCATATATGTCATTCATGAAGGAATGGGTACACCTATGTGGCTGTTTTGCAATTTTGGTAAGATCTTTGGTGTTCAAGTGTCATCCCTTCGGTCTTTTGTCAAGTGCACAACTCAAATAAATGAATAAATAAATATGGAGTTTTGTGCCAGAGCTAAATGAAGTTTGCTGAAACACTGATATTTCACTGGATTAACCAGATATGGTTAAGAGTTACATAATCTAGCCTTATTCTACCAGTCAGTATGTATGCAACAGAGATGCCAACAGATACAATTTGTCTTGAAAATAATACAATACCAATTAACTCAATGTCTTCATTGCTCACTCATACACCCCCATGGAAATTTTGCAATACAAAACACAGGGATTAACTATCAGAGACTCAATCTAGTGCAATTTCTGAACTTGAAGGGCCAAAGGCTGCTTTGGTTTATAATACTTAAACCATGTTCATAGCCCAAATAGTATCAAAGTTCTCATTTTGACAACAGTCTTATTCTCAAGCAGTGATTCTAAATTGGCCATATGGTGATGATGTGTGTGTGCAAACGGCTGTTTGTCTCTCTGTGTTAGCTCCATGATGGACTGGCGATCTATACAGGACAAACCTTGCCACTTGCCCAGTCTTAGTTGGGTAGGTTCCCACCTTGGCTTTGAATGGAAAAGCTGGCTGATAAATAATTAATATTTTTAGGCATTTATTCAAACAAGAATATCGACTATTGACCGGTTCCAAGTACTCAAATGTGATGATTTTTGCCTTTTCTCTCTTTCAAAGGATTGTTGAGTTTAGACTATAGAGTGGACAATCCCATGCCTTCATTAGGCTTCATTTCAGATTAGTAAGTTGTAATGCCAGCATTTATTTGCTGCTAAATAAACAGTCTCTGCTGTAAAAGACAGTGCAAGTAAAAAAAGGGGGGGCTGAAGAAATAAACAGGTGTACATCATATTTCATTAAGCTCAACATCAAGCACACAGCCCATCCATTAGAGACATTTTTCTCACTGCCTGCTCTTTCAAGAGGGTTTTGTTCTCTCTGAAACAACTCAGGACAGTCTTTTGCTGCAAGGGCATGCATACTGACTCACAGTCCCTGAATGTAACACAGTATTTTGCTCCAGTTTTTACAACTAGAAGATTTAATCTGGGTGAAGTACAGCACCGAACCTGGATGAAATCTTGCATATGTGTTTTTAGAAAACGCTTTGAAAATCTCATTTTTGATGCTTTCTTCAGAGTTCCTCTGACTGGGAGCATGGTGATTAAATCATTGGCGCCTCAGACAGAAAACTGAGCAGAATACAACTGTGATCACTGTTGTTATACCAGACGGTGAGCGGAGGGAAGCAAAACTTAGTTACTGCTGCAAACTTGGAAAAGTGGACTTCATTGGGTCTTTTTCCAAACGGGTCATAGAGTCACCTAAACAACTGTTGTGTTCAGTGTGCTGTGCTGACAGTGTAAACCAGACTTGATTTCCCTGCCTGTACATCAGAAGGCAGTGCTGGCTGGCAGTCAGAAGGGAATTAATTACACACTCACAGATTCACAGTTCTGACTGCAAACACAATGAGTTCAACACAAACAAACACTGGTCAGCATTCGTTGCCGCAGATGAATAAAACAACACCAGTCATTATCTACGCCTCTTATGTCTCCTTTGTCTCAGCTGCTTCACTTTGCCCAGAATTTGCTGACAGCCTTTATTGTGCAGTTCAATATCAGAGACGAAAACGCATCCAATTCTTTCCTTTCAACGATCCTACTGCCACGAGACGCTCAACTATCATTTAACACTCTCCCTTGTAAATGTATAAATACATACTGCATCATTGTAATGTGAGGCATTTTCCCTCTGAAGAACCCATATTGAAATAAATGAGTTATGATTGAGCCTATAAAATCCTTCCCTGTCAGGTCTTTGTCCGTGCTATAAACTTAAATGCTTGTTGACGATCAAACAAAAATGCTGCTGTGTGATTGTATAGCATTGTTACCCAATCAGAAAATGGAAATGATTATTGTCTTGCATTCATTCAGCACAGTTATAGCTGAAAGCATCATTATGAACATCATTAGAGCTCTTCTAATTTCACTCTGTTTGACTTGTTGAGAAAAGTAAGGCCTTTCTATTCGGCTGAATTAACACTTCTGCGTCACTCGCTCCTTTCCAAAAAAATAAAACCCATCATTGTTGACTATTACCAGTCCTTTCAAAGACTAGCCATGTGATTGATCGTCATTTATAATTACAGCACTGTTTTGATCATGACTTATTTTTTGAGGTGAAAAAACAAATTGAGTTTTGTGTAACAAAGTGTATCTTTAAATCTTGCAACATTGTTGTTGTTTTTTTTTTTTTAATTAATAATGATTCAGCTGACTATGTACATTTAAAAAGGCGCTGTTCATACTGACACACCCACAATGGAAACAATTCTGCTCATGTTTGTTTTCAGGATTTTCGCAACAAAATTAAGCTGAATGATAAACCTAGTGTGCACTGTATGTCCAATTTTCAGTTTCAGTTTCGACTAGGTGGCGATCAAATTGGGACCAAACCAACCTAACTCTTGCACCATTTCTGCTGGTGGCGTGAATAAAAAGTTAAGGAACTGAAATTTCATTTGCACAAAAATAAATACCCGTTGGCTGGCTCCAAAACTGAGTCAATCCATAGATTCCCCATAGGCTGTGAAGGTGGTGTCCGCCTTAAAATCCAAAAACACTTCAAATGAGATGCTCGCAGCTGCAGCACGAACTTCCTGTAAGCTATGTATAGAGAGTCTTTGCTAAATAAATATAACAATCTGCGGCAACTTGAAAACAGTGCATGGAAAAAATGTTTCAAATGAACTGTATAAATTACATACGTAACAGCAAACACCTTACTCACCTTAATACACCTTAATACCACAGAATTGTAAGAGGCAAGAGACCTCCGGTAACAAGCTTAGTGTTTAGTCAGTAGCTTATCTCAACACGTCTACACATGAAGCATGCTGGCTGGAATGGCTTGCTCTTGACGTCTCGCCTATTAGAAGCACAGCTAACGCTTACAACATGCATATTCAATAACACAGAAGCACACCTGTTTTGTAAATTCTTCCCTTTTGCCAACACCAGTTCTGCCCCTACAGTGAGTGATATTCGGGTGACAATGAGTCAGTGTCTGGTCAGACTCCGCACACAGTCTGGAGTTTCAGGCCATGCAGCTGCAGAGTAGAGCCACGCTGCGTTCAGACATACGGATACAAAGAGGCAGACTGTCTCCAATCTCTCAATGAGTCTGTAGCTTTCAATTATAATTAATTCTCAGCACATAATATATGTGTATGAGAAGGGCACATTTGGACATTATCACAGCAAGGAAAGGAAAGGAAACCAGACTAACACACAGAGCACCCTTTTCTCTTATTATTTTCTTATGTTGCAATTGATTTACTTTTTATTTACAATGTTCAAAACCTAACAAGAGGAACTGACTTTTTTTTATTAGCAGTAGGTGACTGTCAATGGTTTGCACACATGAAATTAGTTTAAATTAATTAGTAGGTAAAAGAATAAAAACTTCCTTAACTCATTCATAACCCAACATACCATATATCTTCCGTTAGTAGCCCGGGCACTTATTCAAAAAATTATCTGGCGTTTAAAAGAGACCGGCGGTTGTTGGAGACCGGCTTTTATTCCCTTCTCAGACGGAACTGTCGCGGAAGTGAGAGGGAAAGAGGACCCAGGTGCGGTTTTTAGACTGAGGTGAAAAGACGTTTACTTACAGTGCTTCAAAACGTATTCCAACAGTTCACAAATAATGCAGTTCCCAATTGTGCTCCTCCTGTCTGTGGTAGCCCAGTGCACTAGTGGTGCTCCCCAAAACTTCTCTCCACCCGACTCTCCAGGAGAGGACGTAAAAGACCAGAAAATCACAGTTAGCAGGTTTGCTAGTTGACAGTTCCAGTTCAGTGCAATAATCCCACTTCTACGGTCACCGCGCATCCAGCTTAAATGCCGCTGGTCGTAGATGACGGCTGATTGGAAACAGCTGGCCAAGTGATGAGACGCGGGAGGACCGACGAGAGCGCGGAGGGACTTCAAGGTCGAAGGTCGCCCAGCTACTATTGGAGACTGGCGTCTATTTGTCGTGACATGTTTTCAAACCGACGTTTATTAGAAACCGGCGTTTAAAAGAGACAGGCTACATATGGAAGCCATACGGTATTTATAATTTTTGCCAGGGGAGATTTCTTCTGCTGGCACTCTTTTCCACGCTGCTTCTTCTGGCCTGTTTGTAGTGTAATAGAAACTTCTTCCTTCTTCCCAAAGATCCACTGGGAGAAGCTCCCCAATTCTGCTCTTTTGATTTACAACTAAAGATTTAATTTCCATTGTTTTAAAGGGCGCTATTCATGAAAGATATTCAAAGAGAGAAGTCATATTTTTTATCTTTTTTAATGATGCCTTTAAGAATTATACTATGCAGCAAACCACCCACATCCTTTATGCATAGAGGGAGTGAGGAAAAAAGAAAATTGTGTGACAATGAATGCTATTATCACACTATTGCCTCTGCATGCACTGTAGGGAAGCGGTGAAGGGAGGAGATCGGGAAGGGTTGTATATATTTTTTCCAGCAGCCCACGGCCTGTGATCCTTGAGTTGAAGGAGCTTTGCTCTCCCCAGGCATGCTTCCTGCACATGCAGCAATACTGGGGAACTCAAGCCTGATTGGAGAGGACAGGCTGGTCCACTATTGCCAGCAGAGTGTTCAGAATTCGGCATATGCGACAGCATCCTGGCAGGGACATTGGTCCACTGGGTTTTGATTGGCAGCAGGAGCCAACATGGCTCACTAGCAGCACACCTGATGACAGGGAGGTTCAGCCAGATAAGGCTGTCTTCATGCTGCCCACATGACAGCCAGCCATAATCATACATTCTTCTCAAAGTGGTGCCTGTACCCTGAGTATATCTACATGAGACTGGAGGAAATCACTCTTCAACTGAACATGGCCCTTTCCAGGTCAGTGGAGTGATGGACAGCCAAGCAGGCACGAGAGCCTGGTGGACAAATAGCTTGTGCTTGCATGCTCTTCCACTGCACATGACTTGTGTCAAAAGCAATGCTTGACATTCTGACTTTGAAGCTTAATGGCATTAGTGGTGTGAGCAGACAGCTGCTTAGAGAGGGCTGCATGGATCCTAGAGTGCATTATTAAGTGTAATGAATGTCAGCGTACCGAGCTCATCCGACACATCAGGTGCCAATTATAGAGGCGCGCCCTGATTTGGTTCTAAACTCAATGCACTGAAGGGGAGCTCCTTTGGCCTAACTGACATCTGCCTCATTAGCTTGGAGAAACAGGAGGAAAAGGCAGGCGACCATCCCAGCCTCTAGGCCTCTGTGGGCTCCCACTGGGGCACAGGGACACACATCTTCCTCACTGTGCCCCCTCTTTACCTATTATTGATGAGGTGGAGGGTAAATGGAATATGAATGGCAGACAGCAAGAGTGACATTTGGAGGTGATTCTCCTGAGCACCATAGCCAGAGAGTTTGGCAGGGCAGTTCATTCATTAGTCAACGCTGAATGGCGCTTCAAATCTTCACGGCATAAAGAGGTAAATAAAGCATTCATGGATATCATTGCCTCGGGCAGCCGGAGCAAACACTATTGATTTTTCTGGAGTGTTCTAAAATAATGGTCACAGATGTGTCAAGACATTCATCAAAGCGTCTCTATGAGCCAAATCCTCAATGCAGTAAAAAGCCAATATGCTGCTCCGCTCTCTCAGAGTAATCGGAAATCTGTGCCAGTGTTAGTAGTGACAGTTTAGCTTCTCGCTACAATATACTCCCAACCAATCACACACACACACATTCACAGCATACCTACAAGCTTCAGCATTTTCCCCTTTCACTGAAAAACAACATCTGCAGCTTTCTTAAAGTGCACATTTCAATCTCCAGTTTCGCAGAGAGAATGGACACATAGTAGATTGCTCATTCTAATTTAAGATCAGGATCCAATATACTCTTGCCAACATTGAGAAAATCTCATTCAACCTGAAGAATATTGCACGTGCAGATTTATAGGGCCTCCACAGTGCCATCACAAACCAACAAGCCTCTAGGTGCATGTTGTCTACTCTCTCAATAATATGTAATGCACTCACCACTACAAAGCAGATTCTCCCAAAGGCTCTGCCAGCTGTCTCAACAATATATTCTTGGTCGACTTGGTGGCACTGATTATTAGGCCAATGCATCACAGCGGTGAGCCACAACAAGAGGACGACATGGTGGCAATAGGGAGTGTTTATAACTGTCCACAGTGAGCTTTACTGGAGGAAAAATAACAGGTCAGTGGAGAAGTGACCAGATATTTTTACCTCAACTGACCACAATGACATGAGTTAAGGAAATAGACAATGGCCACTATAATGGAGTGATCTGTGAATTCGTGTAGACAATTTCGATCAAATGACCATTCATCAACAAGGAAATGAGGAGAGAGTGAGATAGTATAGGGTCTGGTGGCAGGCAAAGTTAGTCATCAACAATGTTACCACCAACCATAGCCTTGAATGCTAACTCTAACACATTGTTTTGGAGAAAAGGAAAAAAAGGCTTTCTTTTGATTACTTTCTATGATTACGAAGACTTGGAAGAGCAATAGACTTGGAAAAAACAAACAATCTGCAAATTCAACAATGACACAGGACCAGCGACACAAAGATCAAAAGCAAAACAGGATTATGCTTTTAGTTACAATAATCACAAATTTTAAATGAAACATGTTGCCTTTCAAATAAGGTCAATTTGCCGTACCAGCTTTTCCATTTGGGTATGAAAGGTTCAGTAAAAAATACTGAATGCTAACCAAACCCCCACCCTGGATGGGTCATCCACTGATGACCCATCCAGACCCATCCTTTCCAGTATTATTGGAGTTCCCACTGATGAGCCACATGTTTCCACTATGAACTATTATCCACAGCTATCAAAGAAACATTACTATATTTTCTGAGTGACCGAATAAAAATGAGGGAAATCTGCTCTTCCTGTTATGGTTAATTCCACCAGTTTAAATTTAATTACTTTCTTAAGTGGCATCTATGAGCAAGAATATAAATATGAGCAAGAATTTTCTTTCTACACATCCAATGGTGTAATTTCATAATAACACAAAACTGACTAAATTCGGTAGACTTTTACCTTGAATGAAGGGAAAGTCGCTTTTGGGTGAATAACCTCTGTGTCACTGTGGTGAAATATAACAGCAATATTGAGGAAGACTTACTCACCTGAGCAGCAAATCACCCAGCATGCAGCAGAAGGAGAGAAAGAGAAAAAAAATAACATTAGAAACATCAGCAAAGTAGCAATAGCCTCAAAAAATAAGTTTAGTGTTAATTTAATATTTCCTGTGATGAGGAATTGAGCACAACCATTGTTCTTGAACATCCTTCTAACAAACAACATTTGGACAGCCCCCGTCTTGTCATCCTGCCCTGTTCTAGCATTTGTACCATCAACACTCAGCTGATATTACAAATGCCGTGGAGAGCTACAAACACTGCCTCTATGCTGCAGCCCCAATTAGAAGGTTTCACCTGCCCAGTAGGGGATGGACTTTGAAGTCTTCTATCTGTCAGACCTGTACACTACTCATATCACTCTTCAGAAAGAGCCACTGAGGCAAGCCAACAGGCACTGCCTAAAAGCCTCGCGTTTCAGTGACCATCACAGCTCACTCGAAATGTTCACCATACTCTGACAGGCTGCTGCTCTTGCTCCTTCCAGGAAGACACATACACCGTAAATACTGCATGTCAGACAAATCTCAAGCACTCTCTAGTACAAGCAAACTGAGGGATTGAAAGAAAGGGTGTAAAATTCCTGACAGCTTGAGAAGATGGTTGATAGAAGATACTTTGCTCAGATTTGAGGTGTAAGGTTGTTGAAATACTTTAGGTGAGATTTAATATATCAAAACTACCTGAAAAGCTGTTTTTTCATCCCCTTTATTGTCCTTCTATTATATAAAAGACTGGTCAAGCCAGCAGTTAGCAATCAGCTCAACATCTTATTCATAAGCATTTATTGAGGCCACCTCAGTGTGAATGTGAGATTTTGGGTGTGTCTCCAGTCACGACCTAACGGTGGGAACGTGGTCCCAGGGGCCTGTTGGACAATGCCGGCCAGTGACACATTGATGTATGAGCTCCAGTTTTTGCTCCCTCTCCCCCTCAGCACAGAGAAGCAGGTGTGCTGATCAGTGCCACTTGATCTGTCAGTCGGATGGATAAAAATAGCCTTGGAGATTGAGCTGGGAGCAGCATTCACCTAACTCTTTGGTGGAAACTCAATTGACTTTGAAAGCCTCCCAGAATGTTCTTGATCACTGTAAACGAGCCAAAGATTTCTCAAGGTCAAATGTCTTAAATGCAGCGTTTCAGTTATTGTCAAGAAAATTACAAAATGCTTGTTTTTCCATGATCTGATGTCTGTTAGGTTAAAAACTATACAAAACAAAGAAATCGTTTAAAATTTAAGTGCTAAGACAATTCCACTAGTTTGTTTTATGAAATAGCTTTCTCTTTATTGCCCTTAACCAACTGTTAGTACAAGTAGTGTACACATAATGTTTGTCATTACATTAAATATAACTAGAGACAATCTTAAATTTCTCTGTAGGAGTGATACTACACATCCACAGAACCAGATCCACCCTGTGTTTTTTTTCCCTTCCTGGTCATTTCCTGTCACATTAAGTTGGAGACGTCTTCTCTGGGCCTGTAAAGCCTGGGCCTTTAACAAATGCAAGTTTTGTTTTTTCAGGTTCCCGATCAGGAAAGATGGAAGGCAGTGACTATGAGAGGGAGTAAATGTGCAGCATCAGCAGCTCTCAGTGTGGGGAGGCTGAAACGTCTCTGCTAGCTGTTTGAACAGCAGGTGGCTATTACACCACATGGATGCTCAGCGTAATTAAATGTGCTCTCTTTCCCTTCAAGTTTTTTTATCTTGTTTAAAGAATTGTTAATGTCAATGTTATTTGCTCAAAGCTTTTGTTTTTCCTGCGAAAATAAGTTTTATTCACTGCCTTAGCATCACAGTTACAACAGCATTGATGAAGAGCACCCATGTGAACATGCATGTCGGTAAGGCTGCATGATTAAGTCCAGTTCCCAAGGGAATTACTTATGTTGTAGTAATGTTCCCTTTGACTGGGCTCACTTTTAATGAGCATTTCTTTATTTCATTTTCACTTGACAGGGTTCTATCCAACTTTGTCAAAGGTACAAAATTAGGTGCTAAAAAGAAGCTTGTTTAATTAGCTAGCCACTTGTGGTGGTCCCAACGGCATCTGTCATTTCAAATAGTGAAGCTATTATTATGATCACTTTTACCATTATCATGAATGTGAGACCAATGGGCCATTTAACACTTGCACCTTGCTTTCAAATCACAGAGAGACACAGGCTCGGCATATGCTCAGGCTAGGCAGACCAAAGACACACAAAACCCCCAAAACAAAACAAACACAATTGAAGGCTTAATCTCAGAAAAAAATTATTTGATTGAACTTGTTAGAAACTGATCATGCTTACTTGCATCATGTATGTGACAATGTCTGGAACATGTGGGTGGTTTGGGGTCCCGTCCCATAATTCCATGAAATATTTCTGCACTGATTTCTATATAGAAAACTTAATGAACACATGTGTATTGTTTTTCAAATGATCTGGAGGAATGCTCAACTCAAGTATGCACATTTGTGGTCAGAAATGTAGAAATAATCATCATGAGCAAGAATGGTAATATTGGACTTTTAATTATTTCTTTGAACTGCTTTTGTTCCAAGGTGAAATGATTGCACAGCATATGTCTTTGACTTTAAAAAGCAAGAATTGGGTGCACAAGATGAATTTTATTTTGGATTTTCAGTAATCCAAAATTAAAACGTCTGTATATACATACATTCTCTTGAATCTTGAGGTGCTAAAGTTTGTGGTGCTAAAGGTTCTACAATATCTTTTTAACTGAACAAGGCCATTGTAGTCAATCATGTAGGTGTAGTCATTTAAGGTTCACTGTAACTGGTAGTTTCTCTTTCCAAAAAGGAAAGTATTGGCTTGACCAATACTGAGAGCAATGGAAAAGACAAAAAAAGGAAAAGAAACAAGATCTACAAAAAGTACATCGTTAAGTTGCTTGTACTTGAAGTACAAGTTATTCAATTGTGTGACCACTGGTCTGGAAGAAGACCCAAACTGTTACCCTGAGATAAGAGGAAATTGATTAGGGCGCTAGGAACAACCCAGGAACCACCAAGGGAACTGGAGACTGCTGAAACACCAGCATCATTGTCCACACTGAAGTATGTTTTACATCATCATTGACTGAGAGGGTGCTGACCAAGAAAGATGCCCCTGCTCCAAATGTGATGCTTTGAAGCTCAAATGACATTTGCAGCTGCTCACATGGGCAAGCCAATGTGCAAGCCAAACCCTTCTGAAGTTCTATGATGAGATAAAACAAAGATCAGATGGGTAGCATCATGCTCTGGCACTGAGAATGGCAGTGGTACTGGCAAAGTGCACAAAGTGGATGAAATAATGAAAATGAGGACTATCTCTAAATTCTACAACTTCACTGCAAAAACGATTAAAGTTTGGACACCACTGGGTTTTCCAACAGAAAAATTATCCAAAACACAAATTAAAACTGGTTATGACAGAAGCTAACATTAAACTTATGGAAAGCCTAAACCAACCATATTGAAAACTTGTGGACTTGGCTTAAAAGCCACCCAACAAAGATGAACTCTGAACTGAATTCTGCCAAGAAGAGTGATCAAATATCGAGCCTGAATCATGCCAGAAGCTTGTTAACGGTAACCAAAAACATCTGCTCTAAAACATTTAACCAAATATAAATGGGTATGTATATGGGGTTGTATTTGAGCCTTTATATGTCTTTTTGAACCTGCGTAGATTAGAAAAAATCATGAACTCCTTCAACCTGGCCTCGTGGGGGCAAGCAGCCCAAGCAGAGAAGCCCAGATCTCCAATTCCTGCCCCTTGTATCCGCGATCTCGTTATTTTGGTCACTACCCACAGCTCATGACCATAGGTGAGGGTAGGGATGTAGATCGACCGGTAAATTGAGAGCTTCGCTTTTACACTCAACTCTCTCTTCACCACAACAGACCGGTACAGCATCACTGCAGCACCAATCCATCTGTTGATCTCCCGCTCCCTTCCTCCATCACTCCTAAATACTTAAACTCTTCCAGTTGGGGCAAGAACTCGGCCCTGACACAGAGTGGGCACTCCACTCTTTTTCAGCTGAGGACCATGGCCTCAGATTTGGATGTGCTGATTCTCATTCCCATCGCATCACACTTGGCTGAAAATACATGTAGACTGATTGGGCAACTCCCATGCCCGTCCAGTGTTCCACGACTGAGATGAAAACCGCATTGTCCCTCCTGTATCCGAGGTTCAACTAACACATGGACTCTCCTTTCCAGCTCCCTGGCATAGACCTTCCCAGGGAGGCTGATGAGTGTGATCCCCCTATAGTTAGATCACAACCTCCGGTCCCCTTTCTTAAAGATGGGAACCACCACCCCATTCTGCCAATCCAG
>VURO01024710.1:25993-42972 GCA_015108175.1 Pelvicachromis taeniatus | reverse complement strand
TTTTTTTTTTTTTTTTTTTTTTTTTTTAAATATATTAATATAGTTTTTCAACCAAAAAAAGGATGCATTTTCTAGACAAGCTTATAAAGTGATTGTGTGGATGGCAGTGACACGGTCTGTCTGCACTGCCAGAATGAAACATGTAAACATCTCAGGATTGTCCCAGAGACCGCTGACTTTCCAGATTCATACCATGAATGGATGTACTGGTCAGGATTTTATTGACTTCTAAACTAACTGTCTAAACATGCGTGTAAGCATTTTTAAGCCAGTTGCATTTTTAAGCGATTAACTTCCGAACACAGCTTTAAATGTTTACATGAAAAGCAGTGATGTTTACTCTACTGTATGATGATTCTGTGGCGTGAATGTCTTCAGATATAATTGTGGCAGGCAGGGTCAGGGTCAAGAGAGCCAGCTTTCAACAAGAAGCACATGATCACAATCAACATTCATACATCACTGTCCTGCTTTGTTAGTGCATTTATGCAGATTCGAACCTGCTTAACCTGACAAAACTTAAACATGTCTCTGAAGCAGGTTACATCTGTTGCTACTGCCTGTGATCCCCTGAGCAACGCTGTTACACGTCAAAGTGTCAAAATAATAATAATAATCGTATGACCATAATATGGGAAACATACATACAGTAGCAACCTTTCACAAAATAAAAGGATAGAGGTGCCCTGTCATGAGTACATTTGGGTGATGAATAGGTCACTAACACCTCAGGTTTAATTTAGCACATAAAACATATTTTACATTAAGAAGCGATATCCTTAAACACTGGTCAGCTGTTATGGGATAGATAATGTATTGGATGATTTAAGCGGTGCCTTGGAATTACTCCAAGGTTAAGTGGTAATCCCATATCCATCAACACGTGAATCTCAATACAAATGACCTGGACTGTGTATTTATTGGAAGGAGCACTTATGGAGCTTGATAAGTATCATTCACCAGCCATTACCCTGTAGTCAAAAAGGTGATTTATAGGAGCCATTTGCATGGAAATCTCCCCATCTGCTCAATAAACCCAAAGATTCAATTCTGAAGAACAATTTCTCAGATTCAACCACTAAAATATAACTTCTTTAAGAACAGAATTACTGAGGTGATCTATTGAATTTCCATGGTGTGCCAAATCCATTTTGCGACTAATGAAATGACTCATTTGTACCATAAGGACTTTAATGAGATCATCATAAATGTCATCATAAAACTGACATGTCTATGGTCAAGTCTGAGTAGTGTTTTTCCAATAAAACTGTGGCAGAGAGGCCCAAAGGGGTCACTCCTCAAGGCAGAGATGGCTAATTGTTTAGCTTGGCTGATTCAGAAATATTCCCCAATTGTTCTACCAGCATAACAGCAAATATATCTCATGTATTATATTCCACTTCATCAGGAACTATTTGTAAAAGCTGGGTGGGATGTTAATTTGTCCACAAAGGAATTCCAAAAATAACCACCGGCTTGCGTCCAGTGTGATGTCAGTGTAATGAACATAATGCTCACTGATGATGTTGAAATAGTTTCCATCTGCCGATCTGATTGAGCACGAGTTAAGGAAAGGTGCACGAGTGTGCTGTAAACTATTCTCTCATTTTTAGAGAATTAGAGTTTACAGTTTTTGTGGGAACTTATCAGCTTGCAGCAAAGACTTGGAATAAAATCCACTCGGAAGTACTCTTTAACATTTTAAGGTTATTCATGCAGCATCCAAACACCTTTTGAAGCAAACCGCACATCAAATAAAAGTTACACGGTCTCAGAATCAGAATCAGAATACTTTATTAATCCCTGAGGAAATCATGTAAGAACAGCAACTAACTAAAGTGAATTAAATAATATAACATATTACAATATTCATTATTGAATAATGTTTTTACAGTGACTATAAAGTTTTTGCCGCTATATTGATTATACAGATTGTTTTGCACAATGTAAAAAATAACTGCTTGTTATAATGTTGATATAAAAAAATATTCCTGTAATTTCATCTTGTGCTGTTGGTATAAAATATTCAGTACTCCAGCAAAGCCAGTCAAATAATTTTATGACTGTAACACGTCCTGCATGTTCATGAAAAACAAAGCAAAAGTGTTTATGGTAGTGTAGAAAAAAGCGGGGTCTACAAACCAAACTGTGGATTCACACAGAAACTTCTTCTGTTTACACCATATCGGTCTTGTTAACATTTTTTAATGTTGCAAAAGACTTCATGTAGGAGCTGATTTCCAGTAGCTTTTACCGTACTACACAGATCTGTTTGTTTCTGTTGATAATATTGCAGTGGTTTTGCAAATGCAATTCTGTTCTCAGAAGAAGAGAAGAGAAGCAGGACTGTATCTTCATTGAACTTCATGGTGTAACATTAGAATTGTCTAATGGTTTCCCGGAGAGGTTTAGGACAAAAACATTTATCCTTTCTGAACTAAATCTTCTGACGCTGTGCTTCTAAATCCAGTTATGCATTTTTAACAGAGCACTGAGTAAACTCCTCTATCACATAAACCGTCCTTCACCATATTCATGAACCTCCCTTGGGGTCTTCCTGTTTTCTCCTGCCTGGCAGCTCCATCTTCAGCATCTTTTGCCCAGAACATCCACTCCCTCCTCTGGACCTCATCAGACCATCTCAGCCTTGCCTCTCTGACTGTCACCAAACTGCTCAACCTGAGCTGTCCCTCTGATGTACTCAGCTCTAATCTTCTCCATCCTGCTCAATCCCAATGAAAATCTTAACATCTTCACCATGCTCGACTCTCCTTTCCATCCACATGTGGTCCAATAGTAAAACTGGATTTAATAAAATAAAAATAACACATTTTTTTCTGTCACCTCCCTGAGAGAGGATGGCATGAGAGCAAGCTGTGAGTCATCAAGAGCTTCACAAGAAGCTTTATTGTCTTCCTGATCACAAAAAAGCACAAATACATTGGAAATAATTAACATGCATGTTATTAGGACTGTGGAGGCCCTGAAATACGTTGGAGTACATAACTGCTGCCCAGCATCCATAACTGATTCTTATTCACCAGCACTGCTTCAGCACACACTGTACATCTGCACACTTTTGCATTTGCTCACTCTAAACTTACTCACACCGCATCCAAGGGCTTTTATGGGACAAGGCTTAGATAAAAAGATGCCAAAGTTACAATATAGTCCATCTGCAGGTTGCCAGGAACCAAACATTAGCCATCCCTTTTCAGTTGATACTGCAGACTAATTTGTATTTAATCAAATTACCCAAACTGACTGACACTCTGCCAGCCTGGGGTCTTTAGGCCATCTGGCTCTGTCAGTAATCCACTCTTGGTACTGAGAGCAACATTATGCAACCAATGCAACACAGGTGCACCTCCTCTGAGTGAACTGGATGTGCTTGTGCCACATTTCCATAAACAAACCAATCTCTCATTTTATGCAATATCCCAAGACTAACTGTACCACTCTTGCACCAATCAAGACTGATAAAGATTCTAATGGGTGGGAAAAATACTGTGGGACCACTCGTTGGTCCAAATATACACAAGTAATATGCACATTTTGTAAACCTCAGCAACAAGGACTGGAGATATCGATGCTGTTGCCAGGAATTCAACTGAAGCTACACTCGCTGTCCTACACACTCACACTATTTGGATTAATTAGAACTGAAATATGGCTGAATTGTTCTTCCTTCTTTGTTCTTTTGACTCAGATCTTTTTCCATGTATAAACTGGATGTTGTTTTCACTCATTTGTAGTGTGTGGCTGTTGTATTTGTTTGCAATGTTTGTTTTTAATGGTTGTGGTCACCCCACCATCTGATTTGCAGTCGCCCAGGAAGTGCTGCTTTCTGCAAAACAATGCAGAAGTGCCACTAAATTGATTCAAGCATAAATAACTGTCTTTAATAAAGTGGAGGACTATCCTAACATGTTATATAGCAAAAAGGCCCACTGCATACAATACTGTCAGTTTTCCAACAGTGAGACTTGTGAGCTGTGCCGTGAGAGTATGTCACAGATTTGTACAGTGACGGTTTACATTACTGAACTCTTCCAGATACAGAAATGCTGCATGCACTGCCTCCAGGAAGCTCCAGGAGAGTTTAAACTTTAAAAAGTCTTCGCTGAACCCTCCCCTCCAGAGGAGTCATACAATGGGAACATTTGGGGGATACAAAATGGTTTTTCCACGTTATAGATCGGCTGGTGTTGATTTTTTCATTACTGGTGATGAAAGGCTTGCTTTAATGTAGCGGATGAATTAGTTTGTCCATCTAGTCATTTGTCTCAGTTTCATCCATTTACAACAGTGTGTTTCATCAATGCAAAGTCATCTCACGGGATGTTCCATTTAATCAAGCTTTTATATTTAACCCCAAAATGACAACTATTAGTCCACAATGATAAATCACAGCTCTGTGCCTGATATGCTAAAAGAGGCAACATCCTGTCCATGCAAGCCATTTGGATGGAGTGACTATGCTTTTAAGGAAAGGAAAATGGAAAGAGAATAAGGAACGTCTTTAAGCCAATCTGGGTTTCTGCCAGCCTGCCTCAAACCTTTGCTCTTTTGGTTTGGGAGTTAGCTAGTTTCCTTTTTCCTCTTACATCACTCTCCAGGATCCACACAGTGATAACACGGCCCCGACTGCATGACATTACTGCTTCCTTCAATACACATGGGAGAATTGTGTTAAAAATCCCACATGACTACAGCCTAACTGCAGTTTCCAGTGAGCACCAGCTGCACAGCTGGTGTTCATGGGAGAGACAGAGCGGATACACAAATTCCAGACTGTTATGAGGCAGGGAAATAAATTTCCTTGGGCAAGATTTTTCTTATGGCACACCACTCTGTGGTGTGTGTCCTAACTATTACCGTATCATATGGCAAATGTTACCTCATCTTAAACAGCCACAGACACAGAAACATGTGAATGATGTTTCAGCGGAATATTGCAAATGCTGCACAAACATTTTACCAACAAAAATCAAACTCTTGATACATTCTCTTTTTTTTTCAGTGCAGGTAAAAGAGAAAGCAGAATGAAATCAGTGTTTTGCAGTCAGTTTATCAAGGACTTGTGACTCCTTGACCCTGAAGGACTAATCAGGTGTGATGATTAAGAACATTATAAACATCTAAAGCATGAAAAACGTGGAAAAGTTCTGTGTGCTGATTTGTTGATGAAAGTTGGATCAAGAATACTCTTGCTTGCCAAAATCTTAGTGACAATGCATTTTACTTTAATCCATCCATTTTCTTGACCAATTTAGGGTCAGAGGGCGACTTTGCTATATGCAAAACATTTCTAAATTAAAATCTGATAATAATTGTTAGGGACTCTGCACCTGTTATGACTTAAGGTATTTACCTACAAAACAATCTGGGTAACTCTTTGCCAGCTTTGAGGAAAAAAGGCTTCTGTTATATTTGTAAACCCAAGCTTTATACTGCAATAAACTTTGCAGTGCTTTCAAATTCTTGCATTTGATATGTTCAGACCCCTAGAGAGTCTAGTTCTGAAATCTGGAAGCAAATTACTGCTCTGTATAAGTTTTGTTTTTTGTTTTCTGTCTCATGCCTTAGATCTTAATTTGTTGTTCTAGCCTATTTCAGAAATATGAGCCAAATACTAAAGTAAAGCACAAAGAGGAAAGAAAAAAAATGCACCTTGTGTAAGTTTTTTTTCTTCCTCTTTAGTAATGCAAGCCAGATGTGACTGGGGACCATGGAAACAGGTGATGATAGCATTACACTGGGATTGCAAACAGATGGAGAGAAGTTTGAACCTATTCTGGTGTCACTGTCGAGGTCATAAATTAAGACCCCCACCCCCCCAATAAAATAATTTCTGTATAAATAATAGAACATTTTTAGTTGCTGGGTTAAAAAAGGCTTCACTCGTTGTTTGGTAGCACTTCATGGAGAGCATTGAATATGTGTATCCCTAAGTTACACTGTGGTGTGCATGTGTAGTTATCAGTTGATTGGTGCAGCAAAAGCCTCACTGCCTTGAGCTTTGGTGCTTCTCTACTGTTTCCCCAGCAGACATAAAGAGTTTTCCTCTGTGAGTGAGTGTACAAGGCGCAGGTCTGCTTCACATCAGGTGAATATATATATATTGCTGGGAGAAGAATGTCTCCAGCAATCAGCCTTGATGAAGCGGATGCTGGAGCTGTCCTGGGAGACAACGGAAAGCCACTGTACGTGTCGGACTGGTCTCCGAGAAGGAGAGGACGCTGTGCAGACCTGTGCTGAATGGCAGCGTGGCCACCCCTGAGAGATGGTTATTTAGTGAGCAATTACATCTCGCAGCACTGAGAGAAGCAATGATTCCACCCCCCCCCCCCCCCCCCCCAACAAAATACCGGCTGGACTGTTCATCATGTGACCTCATCTCAAGAAGTGAAGTTTGCATCAAACATCTGCTGTTGCGTTAAACAAAAAGTTTTTAAAAAAATCTAAAGCTGCTAAATCAGGATGACTGAGTCACAACAACATGTGTGTTTCAGAAGCAGTAAAGACCTTTTAAAGAAAAAAAATACCAGCTGAAAGGATTTTTAACAAAGTGAACTTTGCCATTTTCCAAGCTATCCCCAGAGCTACCACAAGAGAGCACAGCTGGCTGACTCTCCCACTCTCTGCTGAACCTCCCCTGTGTCACACACAGGTGTAAAAGCCCAGGCCTTCAGCACAGATTCATACTGTCACCGCTTCAACCAGCCACCCCAAATGGGGCCTCGTTCTCTGCCATTTGGGAAAGTAGACTTTCACAGTAATAGACACTTAAGAAGGCGACACCTCGGCCCATCATGGTGCCACTTGACAACGTGACACTGAGCTCTTAAATCGTTAGATCACAGTGAAATGATTTATTGGCCCCAGTAGCATACAGTGTTATCGGGGGAGCATTAAAGATGGTCTTTGTTTTAGATTTCACACGTTCTGTAATGTGTTTATGCAGCTGGATAGTTTTATTGGAGCAATTGAATTAAGCAGTGATAAGTGGGCTCAAGTACCACGCTCAAGGGTGAACTCAGAAACGTCACACCTGTCAGTGCTGTGTGCTGGATGGGTTATGAAATGTTGGGCGTATACAGGAACTAAACTGATGTGACCTAACTTAAAAAACTTTGCAATTAAGATTCAGATTTCTGATTCACAAAATCCTGGAAAATAATTTATCTGTTTTGTTTTTTTTACAGACTTTTACCACAGTTTTGTTGGTTTGTACAAGACTCGTTACACAAATTTATTTTGTTTTTCCCTCCTTTTGGTGCCGTTGATTAAGTGCTACTACAGGTTGTTTTTTTTTTTACAAGGCAAAGCTTAGTTGCGGTCTGCTCAAGAGGATCAGCTCATTTCCTTCAGCAGGCAGTGCAGAGCGCTGAGAGTAGAGCCGTCTTGGAAGATCAACGTCTCCTCTTTTGTTGAATCGGTCATGCAGCTTCTTTGTCACACAATGGCATTGGGGCGGTTGGTGGGGTGGTGATGCTTTCGCATGGAGGACCACCTGGCCGCCTATGGGTGACCGGGATACACAGACTCTCTCTCTCTCCCTCACACACACACACACAAACACTGGTGATTGTGTCTTTATCTGTCTACTGACAGCAGATTGTTTGAAAGTTTCTTTTTTTCCCTCCCCCTGCTATAGAGTGAGTTAACATGCTTTATTCTGCTTTGACATACAAAACCGCATACACTATGATGTGCAATGGGCTCTTACATGTCCCAACTAACTGGTCCCTGCTTAGAGGATTATTTGAAACACTAACCTACAGACTTCATTCTCAGTTTTGTTTGAGAAGTTAAAGCTGTTTTCCATTATTAAGCCTCCACATTAATCATCCATACTTCTTTTTTCTTTACTTAGACTACACACCCTTAAACATCCACCTCATTTGGCATGTGGCGATAATCTCTGAATGTTTTGTGTACTCGTAACATGTTTCGAATAGGAGGCCTGTGGGTGTAAAAGTTTCCTATTGATTTGTTTACTCCTGGGATATTCATGACCCACATTATCTCAGCAGTTGAGGAAAACGTTAAAATAATTTTTTTAGGCACAAAGCAGGGAGTCTTTTTAAACATTTTTCATGTTTATCTTTCTCTCTCATAGCCTCAGAAGTACTTAAGAGGAAAAAGAAACCAGACCTTAACGTGCAACTGCACATTCTCATTAAAACAAGGTTGCTAAGACAAGATAGAGAAACAAAATAAACAATCACCAGTCGCACCATTCTTCATCCGGAGCAAGAATGTAGAAGCTGAGGGGCCGCTGGGATCCAGGGGCCTGTTAGTGATGACACTCCTGATCCAGCCTTGACAAAGTCCAGCATCAGTGGACCCTCAACCACCACCCCCCATGCTCTCTCCCTTACACACTCACACACACACACACACACATAGAGACCATTTGTTTTGTTAAGTACTTGCTAAATGCTACAAGCTGATTATCAGGAAAGGACTGATCTCCATTTTCTGCAGAAACTGAAGGGCTTTAATAGTACACACCTCCTTCAACTTAAAAAGTGTTCAGAAGCCAGTCGGTGAGTCATAAAATGCATTTTAACTGTGTGTCACATGTACCTGAGCAGTAAAAGTGGAAAAAAATGTTCATTCAAATGAAACGAACATTAAAAATGACAAGTCAAGAAAGGTAAATCTGAAAAAGTGTTAACTGCATGAATGAATAACTGTAGCATAATTCATCCCTTTATCATTTATTTATTTCTAAAATCTGTATGGTGAGGTTTACTCAGTAGATGTGGTGAGAAGTGAAAGCTAGACTGGAGTTACTTGTGGATGTTTAAAGACATTAGTATTAGTAATGCATGGGAGTCCAGTGCATGGGGCTGCAGCTAAAACAAGGCTCCCAAAGAACTTTTTTTCACTTTTTCAAAGTGCATTTATTCAGAATTGCCAGCGTTGCTCTTTCTACAGGTCTCCAAAAGACTGGTTTTACACTGTCTACACGCATTACTCCCATAGTCTGTTGAAGGCTGATCCTGTCACCCACATCTTTCCTGCAGCCGGGCCACCCAGTCTGGATGTGCCACCAACATGTCATCCCTCTGTGTGGTCCTTAACAAAATAGAAACAGAGAAACAGAGAGAAGCAAATCATTGCCAACCAAGAGAGAGATGTTTAAAAATATGACAGTGTCATCTCTGGGAGGGGAGTGCGCAGCAAAGAAAAGGGAAGCAACAGTGAAGAAAGAAGAGCGTGAAGAAAAGCTGTATACTGAGCTGGAGCCGTGGTAAATTTACTGATGCTGTGAGGTGGATTTCAATCTTCAGCTGATTAAAAAAAAGAAAAAAAATCAGTAGAAATGACATAAAGAGAACAAGAGGAGTTACATGAAAAATTATACATGAAGAAATATATAAAATATTCCTTTTTGCCAAAACCCAATAAAACAGGAAGCAATTAATCTTACACTATTGATTGCACCTGCAGCTTCATTGAGATTTTAGGCCACTAAATAACAAAGAATCCTACAGTTTGTTTTTACATCAATAGTATAGAATTTCTCAGAGAATAAATTAGAAAATATTATTATAAACTG
The DNA here is from genome assembly GCA_015108175.1 of Pelvicachromis taeniatus. Taxonomy (NCBI): domain Eukaryota; kingdom Metazoa; phylum Chordata; class Actinopteri; order Cichliformes; family Cichlidae; genus Pelvicachromis; species Pelvicachromis taeniatus. Next base: position 33,398 of record VURO01024710.1, on the reverse strand, counting down.
TAAAAATAAACAAACTATATGAAGATAAAAAAATTTAACAAAATAAAAACTGTAAGATTATAAAATGCTCTACAGTCATTCATTATTCTAAAAAATAAAAACAAACAAAAAACAGTAACAGAAAGTAAAACTGTCACAACGTATGGGAACTTTGCGCTGCACTGCCACGCACTTTCGCAGTTTGGCATTTTGCAGTGATTCCAGAGTATTTTGCGGTCTTTCAGGATTGTATCCAGTTGATTTATGTGTCAGTTGATGGATATTAAATAACTTTCACTGGCATTGTGCTCTTTGGGAATTTTAAAGATAACGATCTCCAGGTCATAGGATAGATATCCGATGTACTAAATATGTTTTGTGTTAGGGAACTGCTCTGATGGCTCTGATGGCTGAATGATACCAGCTTCACTTCTGTGATTTACGTAACATGACATTATAGAAAGAAAAGATAAGCGATGGAAAACAAATGATCTGCAGGGCATGATGATTGTCCAAGTCACCCTGTGAGCTCTTTTTCCCTCCATTATTACAGCTGAGGTTCTGCAAAGTCTGTAAGGTAGAGTACATTCATAACTACCCCTGAGCCTCACTTGACTATTTATTTGATATTATCTGCAGCTGTTTGCAGCCAGTCCTATTATTTTAATTACAATCAAATGTTTGTTTAGCACAACAGCATTTCTATTTTTTCACAAATGTCAGATATTCATTGGAAAATATCAAAAAGGGCCCCTATAGCCTTTACCAATAGTGCCAATACGTGAGTCAGTACTGTTTATAGTATTGCTATTACAACAGCTTCCAAGGTCCGGTGAGCAAACTGTCCTTAGAGCCAAACTCCTGAGTGTATTTTTGCACATGTACTAAATTATATGCAGTAATCACTCAGCCGCCAGGACACCAGCGTTCTGAAACATAATTCTTGCAATCAGAAGACATGTACCAGCAACAACAGACACCCTCAGTGCAGTTTAGTGAGATACTGCCCAGTGGAATGACAGAGTTCAGTCAACTGCCAAGGCCAATGCCCTGTTTGCAGTTTTAAAGAACAAAATCTAATGTTTTTTCTTTGCCCAGGTGCTACCTCTTCACCAGGTAGGGGCTTAGCTGCTTTTGCATGAGTCTGCTGACAATCAGAAAGACAAATAAGTTAACAAACACGAGAAAAGCATAACCTCTGACCATATTACACCCCCTTGATAAATGTCTCAACTAAGGGCTGGCAACACAAGCTCCAATATGTTATTGTAATGTTGAGCATATAAATGTACCAAACGCTGGCTTAGAATCAATTCACTGTCTCAGACAAACACAACAACGATGATGAAATACAGATGTGCCAAGTTGTTGCAGTCAAACAGTTTACAGTACCCTGTCATAAAAATAGAGTAAAACCTTTCATCTCCATAATAGGTAGGGCCTTTATCTTACAGTAAACCATTTTACAGTTTGTAGATCTACTATTTACATCAATAAAACACACGCTGAGAACATCAACTACTCTGCTGACTCTGGCTCTTGTGATAGAGACAAAGTGAAACATTACAAGCACAAACAGAAACAAGAAAGCTTCCATGACCAAAAATGATGCCTACAGATTCTCCATATTCATAAGCAGATATCAGCTCGCACTGATGAATGAAAGCACAGCTCTACCTCTCAAAGATGTTATTTTGCATTGGACCACACAAATAGACGATACTGTGACAGAAAGCGAACATTAGTATAACTGTAATGCAGGACAACATCCCTTTGTGAAAATGTAGTGTTTTACTCCACATATATGTTCCAGTGTTTAATTTGATGGACCTCACAAAAGATTTTATATAGTTGTGTGAGTTGATAGTTAAGAGAAACACATCATCTGCATACAGCAATGTTCTTATCTCCATTTACTACGCAGATGAACAGAAATACAAAACTGCATTCTTCCTCATGTTTTTGTCTTTGGCTTCATCTTTATGGGTGTAAGTGGGTGATTTCAGTTTCATATCATAACATATACATAATGTTACTATAACATTGAAGTCTGGCCAATGGTTCAGACTTCAATGTTATGAAGTCTGGTCATAAATGGTCTCACTGTTAGTGTATGAAACTATAAAAATGTGGGAAAATACTCTTAAGAGTCTGGTTCATACTTAAAGGTAAAAACATGCAGACAGTTCTGGTTTTGACATATCTCTTGCTGATATTTCGCTGCCAATCCACTCAAGGAAAAATTATATTTGTTAGTTGTCCTTTCATGCATTGAAATGTTGTGCTGCTTTGACATATCATTGTAAATGCAGCATGGCATGATTTAGTGACAAAACTAAGTGGGATATTTCTGAAGTTTTAGACATTTTGGTGGTAGTTAGACATGCTGGAAGAAGCTGGCAGGATGGTAAACACACAAAGAGCTGTGTACTCAACAAGTGGAGATGCCACTGAAACCAGAGGCCTTAGATTGCTGCTAATTTATTCTTCTACACCTCTCTGGTTTGAGTGAGCCAAAAAGCTTCTGCACATGATGCGAAGAGAATTTGGGAATTTCAGGGTACTCTGCTGAGACAGGAAAGGAAAGTGCTCAGTTCATTTTTTCTTGCTCCTATTTTAGTTGTAATGTTGTTGGACAGTTTCTGATTTAATTGGGCAACATGTATCAAATGTAGAGGATAATACTTACATGAAAAAAGTAATTAGCAACAATGTTAAAGTGAATTTCCCAACATGAAACAGGATCTGTAAATGCTGCAGTCTTAGGCATTAACTTTGTTTATAAGCCTGACATACCAACACCAAACCTTGTTTAAGGCATGACAACTCAGCAAAACTCTCGCACCACATGTGAACAGTGTTTGTCACAGACAATTACCACTGCTGCATTACACAATACACAACACCATCAGTACGTCCAAATCCAAAGTTATGTGCAGCATGTGGTAATTTCACACGTAACTAATGACACACTGGAAAGTGAATGGATGTGAACGATACCGTAATGTGAGGACATTATGGGGGAACAGCTGGGTGACTTTCAGTCACGACGCTACACTGCTCTGGTCTGTAGAGATCCCACTCATGATCATTAAAGGGAACTCTGTATCCTGTCCCAAAACCTCCAGCCTATTTATCTTTGATTTCAGTCTCCCTCTGACACACACAAAGACACAGTTTCATTCATTCACACTGTGCTCCACACTCATGTCTCCTGCCCCCTCAAACATGAGACAGTGAGTATGAACAGAAATACAGAGAAACAGTCACGCAGTCTCCTGAAAAGCCCATTTTCTGTCTAAGCTTTCATTGTCAGATTAAGCTCCATATGTTAGTGGACAACAAACTACAAATGCCTGGCCTAAACAACAGTGTGTTCCTCATCATTTGTTGTGAAAACAATTCCTCTGGTGGCCTCCCTGCCCCCGGCCCACATTTCCCCACTGTAAATCATGATAAAATGACTTGCAGGTGTCAGGATTAAAGAATTCTCTTGAAGGACTTTGGGCCACAGACGCAGACACAGCTGCTGCTCTCCTTTTGCCAGGTCCTTTATTGCTATTTTGTTTTCAGTTTAGGGTGATGATGGTCTCGTAGTACCAGTGTTGGTTTGGACCAAAGGACAACTTCCACAGGGTGTGTATGCATAACTTTCCAGTCCTATAATGTTAATGACTGAAAGTATCCAAGCCATCCTAATGTGCAGTGTGTTTCCTTTCAATGAACATCAACTTATCTTAATAAAACCTTTCTTCAAATGTAAACTTTAGTTGTTCTTTGTAATCCAGCATTGCAGTCTTCTTTTCTGCACATGGAAAAAGAAAAACATGCATTGCATCAATGAAGGATTAATATATTTCCTGAAAGACCTGAAATATAATGTCGTCTCCGAGGGCTTAATAGTTTATTTTTTAATGATATCTTCACATGGTATAATATTCTAAGAAAAAAACGTAGTGATAAACAGAAGATGAAAAACAGCAGGAATGATTTGTAATAAGCTCATCCTTAATACCCTAAAGTATACTGCAGGTCATTTGATGCTCATTCCAAAAACTATTTATTATCCCAGAGGGCCAGATGAGAAACTGCGAGTGTTGTGGATGGCCGCCCTCAACAACGGTTCCAGTTTCTCATGTGGCCCCTTGGGAAAATTAACTGCCCTTTCTGGTACTACACAAGTCATTAATGACACCCTTCACTAAAACACTTCTTTTGATCAAATTGCTGGTGGTCATTCTGAACATGATTTCATAACTCAGCAGACGTTCGGTATCAAAGAAAGAGATGGAGCGACTGACAAGCAGTTTGGAGCGTTAATCACGGTAAACTCAGGATAATGATAGTTATTTGTAGTAGTTTGATCTTTATTGAGCTTCTTTCAATAAATTTTAGCTTCACCATAATTATTACTTAGCACTCAGTCATACTAGAATAAAAATAGGACAGAAACTTCCTTGTGACTAAGACAAAGTTGGTGGCTGTCCAGTGATTGCATTCAATCTTCTTTTGCTGTCGGAGGTCGATTGTTCTGACTCCAAGGTTCACCTGGTGGGAAGTAAACTTCCTTCAACAAACTGTTCCACATGTTGGAGTGACTACACTTGCTCTCAGGCAAACGTAAATGTTTGCAAATAATTTCTCTCTAATATATAAATGCAGACATAATGCCAATATGTTGCAATCAATCAAAATCAAAATTGTACCTACTATGTAGTCTTGTTCTATAATCCATAAATGGGCCTGATCTCTGACAACAACAACAAGGCCTACCTGGAGGAGATTACGAACCTGGAGAACTGGTGCCAGGTGTACAACCTCCTCGTAAAGGTCAGCAAGACTACGGAGCTGATTGTGGACTTCAGTACAAAGCAGGCAAGTAATTACGAGCCCCTAAACATCAATGACACGCCAGTGGAGAGAGTGGACAGCTTCCGGTACCTGGGTGTCTACATCACTCAGGACCTGTCATGGTCATGTCACATTAACACTCTGGTTAAGAAAGCCCATCAGCATCTCTTCTTCCTTAGAAGACTAAGAGACTTCCATCTGCCGCTGATGGCACTTAAGAACTATTACTCCTGCACCATCGAGAGCATCGTGACGGGAAACATCTGCAACTGGTATGGGAACAGCACCAAGCAGGACAGACGAGAACGTCAAAGAGTGGTGCGCTTTGCCGAAAGCATCATTCGTTCTGAGCTTCCTGACCTGCTGTCTATCTACACTAAGTGGTGCAAGACCAAAGCCAGGAAGGTTATGAAGGATCTCTCCCATCCCAACAATGGACTCTTCTCACTGTTGAGGTCTGGGAAGCACTTAAGGCCAAAACAGGCTAATTGGTACCTGAACCAGGTGTAGGACTGGACTCTCTCGCTCTCTCAAACCTATACATCAGCAACTGTTTCTTCCACTGCAAACTGTTACTCTGCACACTGTTTATTAGCACACTCTCAACTTGCACAATGATTATTTGCACACTTTTAGAAATTCTTAAATTTCTTACATTTGTTTATTTGCATATTCTATTTTTGCTTAATTAAAAAAAAAAAAATTTTGGACCTTTAATTTTAATGTAAATTTTTTTTACTGTAAATTTTTTTATTTAAAATTTGTAAATTATTTAATTTCTTGCTAGTTTAGTTTTATGTTTACCTTTATGTCTATGTTTAGTTTTTTATGGTCGGGCATTGCACAGCAACAAGCATTTCACTGCATGTTGTACTATGTATGATTGTGTATGTGACAAATAAAATTTTAATTTTAATTTTGAATTTGAATTGAATCCCACCAAATGCTTAAGACTACAATACAGCTCTCTGCTATATGAATGATGATAATTCATGATAAATTATCACCATTAATATGAAAGAAAGTTATCTGCTTTGTCAAATTGCTAGGAAAGTCAGTTAGATTATATTTGTAATGCAGGTAAGTGTAGTTTACATTTCTTCACAGATAATTGACAAACAAGTAATTTTTCTGTGTCGCTTTAGTTATTAATTTAATACCAAAAATACTTGTGTGTTATAAGCAGTAGAGTAAAATGAACGACATAATCATTAGTTGAAAAAGTTTCATAATAATTTTCATAACTTTCCTTCAGGCTTTTACAAGGTGTTAAACGTTGCAGAAAATCTACAAATGGGTCAATTTAGCCTCTTGCTAGGTGGCTGCTAGGCAACAAGATGATATCTTAATAACTGACATAGATGAGAACCTTGATGGAAGACATACCTGTGTGCCAATCTTGATTGCTTAACTCCTGATTGTGTAGGAGTTCAAGCAAGCAAACAAACAGATTTTGTCATGATAATGGGACTTTACTCAGCTATGTGAGTATGCAGCTCAGACTGGAAATGATCCCAGCCACTAATATAGACATTTCTCACAGCGGTCACTTTAATTTGTCAGGTGTAACTAATAATGTAATGTGATGGCTCCGTTCCATTTAGGTGGCCCAGTAAGCCATGACAGTGCGCCAACAAGCACAACAGAAGAGGCCTGGGTCTGGCAACAGAGCAGTCAAATCTCACACAGCCATCGTTAATGTTATTAACCACACCTGTGTTTGGCTGTGGAAACATCAGTGGAATAACAATGACCACAAAAAATAAAACACTATTTAACTGTTAAAACACAGTTAAATCTGGATTATGATGTTTTTTTTTGTATAAAGCCAAAAACACTATATCACTCTTAATTAGCAAGGCTTGAAGGAACATTCCGTCAAAACCTCACTGACACCGAGATCGGAGGGAATTGTAATTTGTCGAGGGGGCTTGGTGTGCCAACAAAATGAGCTTGTGCAGATCAGTCTGCTCAGAGCAGTTTGTTGGACCACTTGTGTATAGTGCAGAGCTGTTCCAAGCACATACCAGCCACACTTGACGTGAAACTTTGACGTAAAATAAATGTGTCTCTCTGCTTTTATCACTCTTGGGCAACAAAGCTATGATTACTATTACCTTGCACCTTGAATCCAAAACCACTGTGGGGTATTTTGTGAAGTTGCTGGGCAGTGATGAGCACCACTCCTGCAAGGCTAAATGGAAACTGGATGCCCAGAGGAATTAAACAGGATGGGAATGAGGTTTCCTTGAGTATACATTCCCCACCATGAATGCCTTTTGGTCATTTTTGGTCAGTGTTTGTTTTTTAAGCACATATTTCTCATAGTTGTACTTGATATGATACATTTGTACTTTAAATTAAACATGCTTTACCTTAGCACTGAACTACGTGTGTACATAAAGAAAAAAAAACTTGTAACAAACCCACTGGGAATTATTGCCCAGCTCTGCAGCTTCACGTAGGATTGAGCTTTTCATTTTGGGTCTGTACATTTGGTTGGTAAGTCAATGGTTGGTGGTTTAATTCCAGCCAAAGACAAATTCTTTCAGGGTTGCATCAGGAAGGACATCAG
>VURO01024710.1:4404-25973 GCA_015108175.1 Pelvicachromis taeniatus | reverse complement strand
AGGAGTAAAAAAAGAAAGGAAAAAAAGAAAAAAAAAAAAAAAAAAAAAAAGAAAGAAAAAGAAAAAAGAATAAAAGCGATCAACTGTATGGTTGACAGAGTTCTCATTTTATTTCTATGAGAAACCATTTTCAGGAAAAAAAAAAGCTCATGGTATTGTGAAAACACTTTACAAAGACTAAGCAAGAGTCAGTGTGCGCACGTGTGTTTACATGTAGACAAACAAAAATCTCCTGGAGCTCACAGTATTATCAAGAGTCTGGTTTCTTAGTGATTCTTTTCTCCAAGGTACACTACCCATTCATACGGTTCATACACCTGCCAAATCCCCCTTTAACCCCTGCTTGCAGATCAGTTACATATTGTTAATTAATACAGTTTGACAGAGAGCACATGAGGTCATCGTTTCCATTAATTAAAAGTGTTGATGTTAAAACACGGATTGTGTTATAAGGTATATTTTTGTGATAAGGGCCTTCCTGGCTATGCTGCATAAAAGGCTAAAAGCTACAGCACACAAACTTGCTTTGGGGTTGTTGGGGGTTTTTTTTTTTTTGTTTTAATGATTTCTCATTTTTGCTGTAAAGCACTAAAAATAAAATTCTAGTTTTGATTAGTTACAATTTTGAGACTAATACAGCCTTAAGCAGAGAACTGAAGTTCTCAGATTTGATTAATGCCAGCAGAGTCACATGGTTTTTCCAAGGCAAATCAAAGACCCCTATAACCACTACTGTGATTCTAAGACAGACAGTTATGGTTGTATGCATGTTGGTTGCCCTTGGGAAAACCATTTTTTTGAAATTATACTATCAATTAAAAATGTAGTCTATCCATCCATCCTCCCCAAACTGTTAAGAAAAGACATCTTAACAGCTAGTTGTTTGTTTGCTGATTACCTTGGCCAACATGTAATATCAACAGCTTAGTATGTACAGCTCTTTTAGCATGTTAACAAGGAAAGTCTTGATGGTTAATAAAACAAGCAAGTTGAAAAGGTTGCAAACTCCACCGTGCATTGTCCATAATCCGTTATAAACAATACATAGTTTCATGTGATGTGATGTGTTTTGACAGAGTGGTATTGCTATGTTTGCTAAAGGTATATAAAAGGATAAAAGACCTCATGATAAGGTGGGTTTTAGCTGGGTCCAGTTTGTCTTTTTAAACATTGGAGGCGGATGGGGATTTATCACCTCTTTGTGCTTTTTTCAGTAAAAGGCACCACAAACCTCTCCAGCTGATGCTCAGCTTTCTGAGTAACCACATTTGTGACTTTGTTGTCTGACTCCTGTTGTCTGACTCTGGTTTCTCAATTCACACATCAGCTAGACTGATGTGTCTGGAAGAAAAAGGAGACAATCAAGAACAAATGATTTATCTTTATTATTGAAGAGACAGCCAATCCACCTATACAACAAAAAGAAACCAACTAATTACCAGAAGTAGGTCAACGTAAAACACATAAAGGGGTACGCCACCACAGATACACAGCTCAGCCATAATCACTACAAAGGCTCTCTAGCACTAGAGCGCTTCTCTTCCTCACCTTAAATACTCCCAGACATATTCGTTGAATAGAGTCAGCTGTGCGCATTTTACTAGCTCCAGAGGAAAACAGGCAGTACCTGAGATAGGGCAGTGAGCCATACCACACACTCGCAGGCACGAGCACAGTCGGCTTGCTACGGCTCAACACTGTTATTCATATTCTTGGAAGTGAAGTCTCCAGAGGGAGTCACAGAGGAAGTCGCCAGAGGGAGTCATTGGCATTGATGCAGCATATGTCCTTCCTGAGGGGAAAATGAACAGGTGAGTCACAGACAGTGTTGAACACTATCCCTGACTCACCTGTTACAGTGAAAACTCAGAATTCCCCAAGTCTGACCATGAAACAAATCCAAATTTTCCACTCAGTAATTCTGGTAATATTTCTCAACTCTGATTTCTTCATTTTGGGCAATTTTGAAAAACAGCAGACTTTAGTGTAAACAGATCTAAATATAAATATTCAAATCTAATCTAGTTCAACAAATATGTTGATGTTTTTTTTCCAGCTTTGTGGATTAAACAAAATGAGAAAATGTTATTTTTACCTTGAGTTTTGACTTTCTTTTTTCCAGTCACTTCCTTTATATGAAGTAGATTTAACCTCTAAGTTTAATAATTGAAGCTGATGTGAAACTCCTTGTGCTTTACGCCCAACTGGTCAACTGGTAGATGGCTGGCCCTCCCTGAACCTGTTTCTTCCTGTTAAAAGGGAGTTTTTCCTTCCCACTATCTCCAAGGGCTTGCTTATACAGGGGTTATCTGATTATTGGGGTTTTCTCTTTATTACTTTTTGGCTCCTGTATCGGACTTTTCAGCTTGACATTGGTTCTGTAACAAATAAAGTCTCTGCTCGTGTTTCTGCAGCACGGAGTGGAGAGCTTCTTCTGAGATGCTTCCAAATAAATTTACATCCTAACATTGTCTTGAGTGGACAAGATCGGCTCTGAGTTAACTGAGTTATAGCCAGATCTTAGTGTAGCTAAGTGTAGATGCCTCTCACCGTTTATCATCCAGCTGTATTTAAGGAAATACTTATTCAGTTTTTCTCTAATTTTAACCAGTTTTTCTTACATCCCATTGCTTGTGTAGAGAGTAGAGAGGCCTTTCATTATCTATTAAATTCTTCTGGTCCTGACAAACTTAGTAGTCAAGAAACCAATTGGTGATGTCAAAGAGTCTACATCTCTCTTACAGTCTGTGCTTCCACGGTACAACAAATGCACAGAGACAGGTTACAACATGTAAGTCCTTTCATATCATACCACCACCCACTTTCAGTGTGAACTGGAGTCCAATCAGGATAATCAAGTGAAATCACCTGTGGGGGGAATGTGCCTGCAATTTAAAACATGTACAAATCAAATGGCTTTATCTTCATGTATCTTCATGTATCTGAGTTATCTTATTTTATCTTGGCTTTTGTTAGACTTAAAAGAAGGTTAAGCAAAAGATAACACTCAGATTCAGAGAATGAACTGATCATAGCAAACATCTGCCAGAGAAGATTAAAAGACTCTCCTGTTGGTGAAATTACTTGCAGGATAGTTTTTGTAACTTGCTCAGTGTGTCAGGCAAAAGGAAACGAGGGGGAAAAAATGATGGGTCGACCACATCAAAAAGAAATGTAACTTTTAAGTAGTGACAGCAAAATGACCAAGGTGATTACACAGCTGATTCATGTTACATTCACTGCTGTGTCAGAGCTGGCATTCATCAGCTCTGAAGCATGACACAGAGCACCTGCTCTATGGCCTGGCATTTATGACTGTTTGAGAAATCTCCTTTACCCAAAATAGAACAAAATAGAACTAAGACCAAAGCCATAGCCTTTAAAAATCACCCATCAAGCATTTTCCTATGTTTAAATCGACACTTTATTAGGCACACCTGTACAACTTAATGCAATCCTGAGAGATCAGCTTATTTCAGTGCAAGCCTGCATTTGTTGATTTGATTAAAAGCCTGCCTACAAGGGCTACACATCTGCAAGCCACTCTGCAACCCACGTCCACTCGAGCTCCAGCTTTCTGTCTGACTTAATCACAGCGATAACTGTCACTGAGGCTTACTCTAATGTGTACGGGCGGGGTTGCCAATGCTTTTCCAGCCAGGGACGTCTAAAAAAAAGGTTTAACAAAACACTATCTTAAAAAATTACAAGAAAAGCCAGCTCCACAAAATGAAGAAGCCATTATTGTTTGTTTGTTTCATTTTTGTAATTATTATGAATAACTAGAATGGACATTGTCAGTAAAGGCCCATTCTGCCCTTCCTGGAAGCCCACCATGCTTCGTGTAAAGCATGTCACAGAGGAGTGCAGCCTTGTTCTCTCCTCCACATCTTTGTGCAAACAGGACTTCCACCCACGCTGCTTTTTATTACCCCGTGCAGTGGCACCTGTTGAGGCTGAGACAGAATACAGAAGCGAACCAGGACCAGATGCAGCTTGTAAATGTTTGTCTGAGTGTGATACATTCTTCATTGGTCATGCGCTGTCATGTTGTAGGTTTCATGCTGACAGATAAGAAAGGATAACAGGAAGACAAACAGCCTTTATGAATTTAGTTAAGGCGCTGCAAAGAACAACAATAGAAATGAAAATCTCCTACCGGCTTTTGTACATACGCGCCAGTAGAAATGTAAATGAGGTCTGGGTGTTTTGAATTTCAGGGTCTGATTGGTGACTTGTTGGAACAAGTAAAGTGATTTTAATATGTTGATTTTCAAACACACAGATGACACCCTTTTGTCTATACTGTAGTTAGTTTGGGTGTGTAATTTCAGTGGCATTAAAGTAAATATTTTGTATGTTTTAATGTGAGATTGCCTTCAGCTGTAGGAGTTAAATAAGTGCTTCATAATTACTTCTCTTTAGTTGCAGAACACTGAAAAAAAAAGCAGACAAGTAGATTTCTTTTACACTCTATTTCTTCTTTTAATTTAACAGTGAATTCACTTAAAACATGTAATGCTGTATGAAGGTGTAAACAAACCCACAGTCTGCATAATAATGAAGCATTTCAGCTTCTTTTAACTGATTGTTATAATGATGCACACGACAATGACGTTACAGTTCATCTCTGATTCTGCTTGCTTTTGTTCTGAACTTTTGGTATATCCACAGCTTTTGCAGTGGATGTTTTTGCAGATACTTTTCATGCTAGCTTTTGGTTTCAATGTAATGACAATAAATAAGTAAATACAAGCTGAGTGAATTTTCACTACTGGGCATTGCATCGCTACAGTTCTGCAAAACTTGGCAGGAAGAAGTTAATATAATCTTCAGGAACGGCTGAAACTGTGGCGGTAACACCCATGTGTTTGTTACTTCTTACTATTCCATGTATTTCTTTAACCCTCTGAGATCTAAGTCATCACAGGTTGAAACCCTAGCCATACATTAACCCTATGTTTGGAGAAAGGCAAAGTTTTTGCCGTGTGTCTGTCAGACTGGTTATTATCTTTGTTCCCAGACTGCGAAGACTTTAGAGAACTGACTACATATTGTGATTGCATGCAGTTAAGGTTGGGATTATCACTGATGATGACTTAGACATCATAGGGTTTAAAGTCATTCTCAGTGAGGTAGGAAGATTACCACCAGAGGGCAGCACTACAGGTTGTTGTGTTTGTTTCCTGCAACCAAGACCAAACTTTTAACCGTTCAGTGGGATTTCTTAGTTCTGTTTTGATGGCAGGCGATTCTGCATCTAGTGAATTGGTGCAGTGACATCTGAGGAGTGTGTGAGTACTCACATGTCATTGAGTGTAGATGAAATGACAGATATTCACTGGGAAGGAAATTCAGGGATGAAGGGACACACCCCGCCATTCTGAAGCAGAAGTATGTAGAAGATGTAGGTTGTTTATAATAGAATAAGTGAAGTCATTGTTGTGTCTGTTCAGCTATGTTCCGCAGAGCTCATCCAGACTGTCCCTCCTTTGAGCTATAAAATCCAAAAGTTGTCTATGTCTGTAGGTGTTTATCCAAAACACTTTGCACGCTGACATGTTAGATCTCAGCTGGAATGTATTTACTCAGCAAAGGAAGTCATCTAATAAGAGGGTGTAGCTGCCCGCCTGTCAGCTTCTCTCTGAGAAAACAAAACATTAATAAATAAATAAGGAAAACAGTCTGGGCCCCACACTCCCACTCGGTCTCCTCTGTTTTATCATACTCGTATCCAACCGTCTTATGGGGCCAGAGCCGTGCTGCAGAGTGTGCGCTCCAACGTGCTATACTGCAATCAAAAACACCTGGCCTCTGGGCTTGGAATGGTCACAACATTACAGCATATAAACGAGCCAACTACTCCATATAGAGGCCCCATAATTGTTGGACTGAAGAGGATTTTGTGTGTGTGTGTGTGTGCGTGTGTGTGCGTGCTGTGTGTGTGTTTTAATGCGTAATTTTACTATTGTTGTAACACTCGAGAACCAAAGCCAAATTTCACCATCCAGCACAGATTTTATGCACATAATTTTACAAATAAATAGGAACTTCCCAGAGAGCTGTATGACACTAACACACCAGCGCTGTGATACTCGGCCTAGCATGAGAAATAAATGTTTTCACACCTATAATATGTATGTATAAGAAATGTTCTGGCATCAACTCTCACCTTGTATTTTAGTCATGCAAACAAATACATTTACACTTCTAGTGTTTGTTGGTTCAAATGTCTTCAAATCAAGTTGCATGATTTCACTCGCAGTTTTGAAAAATAACATCATCTTGTTGTGCCTGTCGGTTCACCCTCGTTGTTAGATTGCTGTCACAAACAACACTAGCCAGGAAATGATACCTTAAAACATGGAACTATTTAATTACCACAACTTCTGAGATTATAAACAGAGCTTCCTGAGTTTCATCAAATATAAGTTAAAGGGGTTGTAAATGAAACAAATGTGAAGCATTGAAGGGGGGAAAAAATTGGACAAAAGTGCATTGTTGTTGTAACATTAATGGGGATACAAAAATAAGAATTTTCCTCCTCATTATGACCAAGCTGCCGGGCAGGGTCTCTAGTTTCTCCCCCCTGCCGTGCCCTGGCACCCCCGCAGCATCCCCACAGAGACGGCTTCCTTGCCGTGATGAGCTTTTGACAGGCCCCAAAACAGCCTGCTTAATACTGTGCCAGGCCAGACATGGAGCGGCTGGGATGCTGGCAGCTTCTTGGCCCACACTACACATCACGGGCCTCAACCCATTTCACCCCCCCTTTTCCTCCTGCTCTCTCTCCACCCTGTCTTTCTAGTGCCTCAGGATTGTTATGCAAAGCTTTCCAAGCAGAGATTGTGGGAGTGCTTTCAAGTACAGATGTATCCAGATCATATTTGTATAGTCTCCCATTGTAGTGAGAAAAGGAGTTGCAGACTAAGAGCTGGAATCCGGGAAGAGGCTGAGCAGCCAGGTGTACCTGGGACATGTACCACACCTTTGAAACAGAAAGACAGACTATCTGGAATCAGATGCTAACCGCTGAGGCTGCTGATCCTCCACTTTCCGTCAGAGATGGTGATTCTGGCTTTACAATCTTTAGAGAAATAGATTCCCTGCACTCAGATGGCTATTGATGATAAGTTTAAAACATCCTGAGAAGAAATTAAAGCCGTGATGACATACTTTACGTCAGCAAAGCCAGCTGTTATTAAAGCTGTATTGTGAAAACTTGATATGAGCATAAAATCATAAAGCTGCAACACCAAAGATACACCACTGCCATCCTGTGTTGACCTCTAAGTACTACCTGCACAGAGTTAAAATAAACACACGGTCCATCTGCTACAAGATGTGACTACACAAGGATAACTCATTACAGCTATACCATGCCTTTTCCATTTGTGGTCAGTTTTATGGCTTTTGAACTGTAAACATTGTTCCAAGGAAAAGGAAACACATAATGCTTGTGTTGTGACATTCTTATCTCACAGAAACTCCACAGACTTCTCTTACATTAAATCTGGTAGTTAGTTAATTACAGCCAAAAGGATGTGGTGGAAACATAAAAATATAACTCTGCTTTATAATGAAATTGGCCAAGTATATAATAAAACACCACACATGTGCATTTCATTGTGCTGCACCGAACATTAGAAGCACACGTCGTCTTCCTGAAACTGAAAGAAAACTGCATTAACGTGATAATTTGCTATCGATTATACTTGCTTATTCCTCCTCCACCTTATATAGGTGGAGGAGGCTGAGGCAGCTCTTCTGAGAAAGGGATTGCTGTTATTAACAGCAACGTAACGCCAAGTGTGTCTTCTTTGATACATGTGTTACTGTAAAGTTCTGAGACCTCAACGTCATCAAAACCTAAGCAGATTTTTACTGTCTTTAGAAATAGCTGATGGATACAAAATAATCTCAGTTTTTGTGGTGAATCCTGGAAACAGATGCATACAGGGAACCATAAAAAACTATCGTTTAATGTATTGATGATAGTTGATTGCAAATTTGTAGGACTGTATCAATATGTAGTGATTGGCTATGAACACCATTATGTACAAACTGGTAATAGCTATACAGAAATGGTGTGTATGGATGGCAAAGGGTTTTAGTGTGCAGCATGATATTACACTCTATGAGTTTCACATATGAAACTGTGGTAATCATCCACACCAGCATGTATCGCATCTCTGTGAAACACCTTGAGAACATCAGGAAACAGAAAATTAAACAGATATGAATGAAATACACCGCACTGCCAGCGACTGCTTGCATGACAAGCAAGCATAATAAATAAACTGTCCTGATTGCATTTATATGCAATGAACTAGCTGTGTCTACTGGATGTTAAAAAAACAAAAAATGAAAAAGAAAACAATCTCAAGAATGTAAAACTCTAATAAATCATTCCCATGACTATGTTTTACGACCCACGCTCATTTCCAGACACCTCTGTCCTTCTTTTTTTTCCTCCTTCAGTAGAATAACCCACCAGCAGGGGAACATTTTTCTATCCACATTACTGGTGAGACAGCTGCAGGACTCTCTTGAGTGTTATGGCCACATATCACGCTTCCTCAGGCAGCCAGCAGCTATGACACAAACTATGTGCAAGCTTCCTCTCACACACACGTTTCATGGTGAGATAACTGGAGACCTCAGCACCTCTGTGCTGTCAGGAAAGTATTTACTTTCCTCCTTGCCCCATCAGGAGGACACACACACACACACACACCGACACACATACATAACACAGCACAGTCACACATGCAAGCTTGTTTGGTTCTCCTTCACAGCTAATACCATTTGCATATGAAACATCTGTTTAGCTTTAACACTTGAGACAAACACCAATGAGAAGCATTGCCTTCCACATGTTAAGATTGATTAAAAACATCCATCTGGTGGCTACCTGATGGGAGGGAAATTACCAAACATTTTACAATTCCATATAAAATGAATGTTTTTGACTTCTTCTTTTTTTTCTTTCAGATTTCTTTAATCCAGTCCACGACTGCCGAGACACAACACCATGACTGAGAACCTGGGAGAGGTTCTGAAACATTATGCAATGATGTAAAGCCTCTATATAGCATGCCATCTGTGTGCGATATTATACACAGCACACTTTATTCCATCTCAGATGAGCCGTTTTTTAGAACGTCTTCTGCTCGGCCATCCCCAGTTTGCATGAAAATGTTGTGGTGTAAAGTTTGAACATATATAACAAGTGCTTTGAGATTTTAGCTTCATGTGTCAAAGACTTTTCAAGATTTGTATATATATATATATATATTTTAAACAGTGTTTAAACATGATATCTCAAAAATTATTAAAGATAAAAGAAAGTCCAGGAAAATTTTCAGACTCTTCAGAATCTGCAAAAGTTTTTATAATATTTATCCACACATATTAGACAAGAACAACCAATTAATTTTTTACTCTTTGCTTCTACAACTGCAAACAGTATATAAGAGGAGAGTGACCTGCTTCACTTCTATCATTACATACTAACTTAATCTGATGTAACATCTCCATTATAGACTACATCAATTTAAAAAAACTTGTTTTCTTTACTAATGTTTTGTCCTTTCCAACATGATGCTGTAGTTACTGCACTGCTTTGAAGGAAATACAATTCTAATAGTTACACAGTCAAAAGTTTTCATATAGCTCTCTGCAGTCCTGTAAAAAAAAGAAAATAACAATACCCACGATTTGGTAGCTTTTAGAACAACCTTTAACAGAAATAACTTGAATTACTCATTTTCTGTGTGACCTTATCAATCTCTCACATCATTATGGAGAAATTTTAGCCCAGTCTTCCCTACACGTTGCTTCATCTCATTACGTTTTTTGGGCATTCATTTATGCACAGCTCTCTAAAACGTCCCACCACAGCATTTCAATCAGGTTGAGGTCTGGCCTTTCACTGGGTCATTGCAACATCTTCATTCCTTTCACTTTCAGCCCTTCTGTTTGGCTGCTGTGCTTGGGATCATTGTCCTGTTGCATAATTCAAGGTTTAGGTTTTAGACAGATAGCCTCACGTTTGACTCTAGAATGATATACAGACGAGTTCATGGTCAACACAGTGACCTCAAGGAGCCCAGGTGTGGCTGCAAAACAAACCCAAATCATCAGCCGTCCACAACTGTCCTTGATAGCTGTTATAAGGTGTTTGTACTGATATGCTGTTTGTTTTTTGTTTTTTTTTATCAAACGTGGTGCTTTACATTATATCCAAATATTTCCATTTTGGTCTTGTTTATCCAAAGGGCATTGTTCCAGACGTTTTGTGCTTTTTGTTCAGATGCAACTTTGCAAACCTATGCCATGCTGCCATGTTATTTTCAGAGAGAAGAGGCTTTTTCCTGGCAACTATTCCAAGCAAATCATACTCGTTCAGTCTTTTTCTAATTGCACTGTCATTAACTTTAACAATTAACAATTAACTCTCTGAAATGTAGCTCTAGGGTTCCCCTGAGCATTTCCTCGTCTGACCTTGGGGTTATTTTGCTACGACTCTTGGGAAGACCACATCTAATGCTCCAGACAGGAAAACTGCAAAAGCTTCTGCTGTTATAGAGGCACTTATGGTTGGTGATGATTAGCTAATGAAGTGCATTTGATTATCAGCACCTGGCAGCTACAGTACTTAGCCTTTTAATTCTTGTGGCCTAAGTAAATAAATAAATAAATAATATAAAATTTTATTTATATAGCACCTTTCTGGACCAGGTCCCAAAGTGCTGTACGTATAGTAAAATAAGAAGCGATACAAAGAACAACAGGTAACAAAAGAAAGTGAAAGAAAAGGAACACAAGTAAGGGTGTACTTAGCTTTGTCCTGTGAAAACTCTCTTTTTCCATTACTGTAACAACATGTAAAAGATATATGATAATTTTACTTTACCTCTTCAGTTTACAGTTAGTTCTTCTGTGTTCATCATTCTTTACGCTGTCTTAATCATGATTGCTAGGTTTCAATGGAGCTAAAGTCATGCAGTGGGACAACATGCTGTTGTTCTGCTAACAGTAATACTGCTTAAAAAAAAATTAGGTGGGCATCTTCGCTACTGTTCAGTTCAGTTCAGTTTCATTCATATACCACCAACAGTTGCCTGTTGCAAGCACCACCAAGTGCTTGCAAGGAGCAAGCACTTGGTGGCAGTGGGAAGGAAAAACTCCCTTAAAACAGGAAGACAACAAAAACCAGGCTCAGAGCCAGTTGGGGTTTGAGTGGAAAAGAAAAAGAAAAAACTGCAAGTTTTAGTATCAGAAGCTTGCTTCCTCATTCACAGGGAATATGAATAAAATTGTTTCTTTCTCATTCTTTGAGGTTTTACTTTTCTTTTTTAATTGTACATACCGGGATTATAATTTAATTGCTATAGGAAAGATTACAAAATCATAAAGTAATATGGATACATCCTTTGGTGAGGCTGAGTGGCATATATCAGTGGCAAATGGTTGTTCTGGACAAGCAGACCAACATCTCCATCCACCTTTTTGGCTAGCCAGCCATGACGCTTGATTCACTTGATTCAGTTTTGGTGCACTAGATGAGAGAGAGCTGGTTCTAATTGGGATAGGAAGATAGGCTGTAACCTTATCTACAGAAAGCTGCTGTGTGCTGCATTATTTCATCTCCTCGTGTGCCCTGAAAAAATATGACAAAAGCATCAGAGAATGGAAAAAGTATGAGCTCAGACTTTGTAACCTGGCAGATATAATCAAATCATTGTGCTGAGGGCCTAACTCGTGTTTAACGCCAGTCTATACATCATACTGTATATCTAATTTAAGGCCAAGCTGACTGCTCTTTGAAGAACCAGTTTTGAAATCACATTCCAGTTTCCCCTCCCAAACAGCAAATTATTTCTATTCCCGCAGGACGTGTGATTTCGGACTCAGAGTTGGAGCAAATCACTTGCAGACTACTTCATGAGGAGCTTATTAATCTGAGTCAAGGGGTCCCGGATTCAAGCTGAAGTATAAACAACCCCCTCATCAATGGGTAACGTTTTAAGAAAAAGAGAGACGAGAAGAGGAGGAGAAAAAAAAAGCTTAGACTATAGAGTGAGCTTGGTTCCACCTCAACAACATCAACCTACGTGCAGAGTCAGGTTTGACGCCAGATACCACAGAGAAAAGCTACGGCAAAAATGTGCCCTGTAATTGGTAACAGTCTCTAAATTTATGTAAGCAAGGTAGGCTGTAATTAATCCCAGCACAATGAGGATCCTCTGTGGAGGAGTGCATATGTCTTTGTTATTGGACATCATCACAGGGCCATTCTGGAGCCCATCAGATACAGTGTCTAAATACATAGCAATCAGATGTGGAAGGGTTTTTTTTTTCTAAAACATCTCCCACCAATGTCTCAGCAGCAATTACTAAAGGTTATCAAGGGGCATCGACCACCAGTCTCTGACCTACATGAACCCGCCCTCAGTTCCCTAAGAAAGGTGCCTCGATGCCTTTTTTCCCCTCTCTTCCTCATTAAAATCCTAGAATCAGACTGTTTAAATTACGATGGCCTGCAGTCCTAACAGCGAGTTGGAAGAAAGATGATGGGAAAGGCAGTTTGGAAAGATGCTGAACGTAGCTGGCACTTCTTATCTGCCACATATTAGCAACGTTGAGAAATGGTGTTTGCCATATTGCATTAGCCCGCTGCCGTCCCATCATCGCCTGCCATTCTCAGCAACAACATGATCCAAATGCATTCCAGATGTCTCAGCCATCAAGCTTTAATATTTCACTACCCTGCATTAATCTTATCAAGTGTGAGACAGATCCCTGCCTGATAACATCTCACAGCATTTCAGGCTATCAGTGCTTGCAGCTGACCACAGCCTCACTAGAAATTGAAATTTATATCACCTTGCGGATCTCCTTTGCACATAAATTAACTAATGTGCTGGAAGCCTAACAATAAAATAGCTTGGACCTTCTTTTTTTTTTTAACACTCTGAAAATAGTGAAACCTAATCCGAGTAGAAGGTTGTGTTTCAGAAGTGAAGATAAAAATGTCAAGAAAACACCCCTCAACTCACAAATATCAAGATTATAGAAAATACACACTATATACAACTTTTATTCCAAACAAAATAAAAAATTATAAAAAGAAAAGTGGTGTCAAGAAAAGCAAATAAATGTCCAAATTCACTTATAAAACACACTTCTCTCTGTGCTGCATCATATATTCGAGATTCTTGGTATTCTGGACATCCATTGTGGTAGTTTTGAAAGCAGAGTGGTTTGTTGTGAAACAAACAGGCCAGTGTAGCAGGCAGGCTCCCTCACTAAGCAGCCACCCTGTTGTAATACATGCAGAGTGTGGTTTGGTGTTTTTTTTTTAAATAAGCAAGAGGTAACCCCGAATGAGCTCTCTGTGGTTCTTGATCACAATTTTGTGGTGGATTTTTAGACTTAAAATTTGAGCAGAGTAATATTATATTTAGTCCCCAAACATTAACTGTTGTAACATCATAAACATTATTCTGAACATTACAACATAATGTATTTTTCTGTTCTTGTTATCAGAACTAATATATATTCACTGGATACTTTGTTAGGTACACCTTGTTAGTAGAAAGCTGGACCCCCTTTCACCTTCAGAATTGCTATAACTCTTTGTGGCACAGATTCAACAAGCATCACAAAGGTGAGCAAACAGCTGCAGATTTGTCAGCTGGACACGCATGACGTGACTCTCCCGTTCCACCACATCCAAAAGTGCTCTACTGGATTAAGAGCTAATGATTGTGGCGGTCAGAAGTGACCATAAAGGGGATAGAAATGATCAGCAACAATACTCAGGTAGGCTGTGGTGTTTCAATAATGCTCAGGTGGTACTTAAAGGGCCTAAAGTGAGTCACAAAATAGTCCCCACAGAAAAACCACAAGCAGCAGCCTGAGCCAATGATACAAGGCGAGATACAGCCATGCTTTCAAGTTTACACCAAATTCTGACTGTACCATCTGCTGCAGCAGTTTTTCCAATCTTTGATTGCCCTGTTTTGGTGTAATTGTGTGAACTGGAGCCTCGGGTTTGTGTTCTTAGCTGACAGGAGTGGCACCTGCTGTGGTCTTCTGCTGCTGCAGCCCATCTCCTTCTGTGCGCTCAGAGATGCTCTTCTTCTTTGTGGTTGCAACAAGTGGTTATTTGACATACTGTTCTTACCAGCATGAAGCAGTCTGGCTATTTTGTAGTAAAATCCCATCAGATCGGCAATTTCAGAAATGCTCAGACCAACCTGTCTGCAACATTAAATCACATTTCTCCCTCACCCCAATACTGAGATCGTCTTGACTATGTCTACAATTTTAAATGTACAAAGTTACTACCATATGATTATATTTACATTAAGTAGATGAAAAGGTGTACCTAATGAAATGGCTGAGTTTATAGATAGTAGCAAACTAACTCTTTAATGTAAAAATTAACAACCAGTTTGATTGCACTGCTTTTGAGTGAGTAGAGCTCAGTTCAGAGCTCAGTCCTGATCTCACTTCTGCCTGATTAAGCTGTAATAAGACGATCACACTACAGCCAATGAAATAGATGCAGCGACAGTAATTACACCATGTATAAAATTGCAACATAAACTGCATTTTATTTCACTGACCTAACTTTTTAAATTTTATACTGAAGAGACTGCTCAGGTCAGGTTAATAAAATAAAGTTTATCGCTTAAATGTATTTTTTGACTCCTATCTAGAAAACTGATGCCATGAAGAAAAAAAAAAAAACCCAACAACAACTACTACTAACAGACATTTAGGAAATCATGTGATTTATTTGTTTGTGTTACACATTGGAGTTTGACATAATTATTTGCAGGCTCACGTCTGCATCTCCACATAGCAGTAAACAGTCACTGCTGATGAGCTTTAAGTGCATTGAATTATTAAAAATACTAAAAACAGAAACCTCAGCGAACAATACTCTCAGGATCTGAAAGCCATGATGTCATCCGTCTCAGCATACTGACAAGAAACACTTTCCCACATGACACATGTTTCAAATTTACCACTTAAGAGTCGTAGTCAGCGGAAGGTGTTGTTATTCCTGCAGGACGTTGAAACAACTGAACCCACTACAGACTGAATGACAATTAAGTAAGCTAGTTTCTCAACCTGTCATTCAATTTCCTGAGCTGAGTCTGGGATACCGACTATTCCTTCACACCATGCAAAGACCCTTTTCCTCTCTGAAGAATTGCTGCCCTTGGAGTGAAAATCCTGTCTGATGGGTTGTGATCGCAAGGTCCAAAGCCTCTTTCCCTCAGGGCCAAGGTCACACTGGTTTCCCCAGCTGGCCCTCCAGGATCAGTCTTCCTCTGAGGAGAGCTGGGCTCCTTCATCGTGAACCTCTCTGTAGGCAGCCATGGGGCCACCGTCAGGAGTGTAGCTCCCCATAGAGATCTTCAATCCTTCAGACAGTTTCTGGGCTGCCAGCTTGGCCTGCAACTCCTGAAATTAAACACCAGACAGAGAAAAAGCTGACATGAATGGGCTGGTAAACAGAAAACAAGCACATTATTATAAAGCAGCACAGCCACTGCTGTTAAACTCTCAACAAAAGTAAGACTGATAATGAGCTCAAACCGCCTCCATAAGTTGACAACAGCACACTGTGTGACGTTTGGCTCTCAGCTCGCTCCTCTGGATGTGAAGCCATACACGGTCCCTACACTGCTTGAATGCTGCCCTCTAGAGACAAGAAAGCGTCTCAAGCAGGGCGGCCTTTACCTGAAGACTTCCATCAGAAGAAACAATGAACTGGTTGCGATAATATTGTAACAGAAAATGAGGGATGGCATTTCCATTAAAGACCGTTAAGGACAATGTGAAGGAACAAATATGTTTTATATGAATGCAAGTTTCCAGCATAAAGGAGTGTCTAAGTTTGTCTTATGTAATACTCTTCTTACACTCTCATTCAGCTTTCTATCATAATAACTGTTAAAAGTTTTTTTATTTCAGCTAATGCATCCCAGGGGGTTCGCTATTGAAACATCCACCTTTCTTCAAGCCACGCATTTCTTGTGAGACACACATGCACTGAGCCATAATCTCAATAACAGCATCAAAAAGCTCTCTGACACTTTTATAAATACTTACTTAAAAGTTTTCTTTTCTGCGGTAGTTACTTGTTTAGAATCACAGTTACCCTCACATGGATGTCTTTAGATGGAGGCAGGAAGCCAGAGTCCATGGAGAGAACCCACACACGACACAAGAACATGCAATCTCCACACAAACCAGCCTTCTTGCTGTGAGGTGACGATGCTAACCCACCATTGTACCAGCTGTCAATAAAAGTCCTGACTTTTTAAAAATAGCGAGAATCAAAATGTGAGATGCTGACTGAATTCATGGCACAAGGGACAAGAGGATAAACATGATCATTGTTCAGCCTCACTAACCAGCTGCTTCTTGGTTTGCTCCTTCAGCAGGGTGGCTGACTCCTCCAGAGATAGGAGCTGGGCTGGATTGTGATGGAGAGGGGGGAGTTTGGCAGCAGTGATGTCATCCAGGTGTTTTCTGTCCCGCTCCCTCC
Organism: Pelvicachromis taeniatus; assembly: GCA_015108175.1. Classification (NCBI taxonomy): domain Eukaryota; kingdom Metazoa; phylum Chordata; class Actinopteri; order Cichliformes; family Cichlidae; genus Pelvicachromis; species Pelvicachromis taeniatus. The sequence continues at coordinate 9,397 of VURO01024710.1, read as the reverse complement.
TGGCTTGCGCAGACAGCGGTGATGAGCCTTCAGAGGACTGACTGGGTGACGAGGATCCTGATGGAGAGATGTCACTTCTGTGAGGCAGCCTGGAAAAATATTAAGGTGGATGTTATTTACACTCAGTTAACTTACACAGAGGACAAAAAGCGGGAATGGCAAACTATATCAAACGTCTTACTGAATAAAATCTGGATTATTGGAGCATTTTTGTTGGAAATGTTCAGGAAATAGTAAATAATGTCCACTCACTGATTTGGTTTAAATTTTTGCTTCCTGGTAGCTGCAGACTTCTCTGTTTTTTCCAGGACAGTTATATAGTGAGGCTTCTTTGGTGGTTGCTTTCTGAGAAAGTAATTGTCTCTTGCACTGCTGTTTAATGGCTCTTTGGATTCGCTGCTGCCACCAGTAGTAGTTCCAGACAGCGTGACCCTTTCCAGGGCCTCCACAAGGTCACCCTCTTTTGTTTCATCAGAGTTCAGAGAGGCCCCACGAGCCGTCGTTTCCATGGTTTCCACAGCAGCCGCTCCGGAGACAAACGGCCCCCGTTGCTCCTCCAGAGTGTGGTTTTCTTGCACTTGAGCTGAGGCAGGTGAGGTCTCGCTCTCCTGTGCAGCATCACCTTCACCAGCGTCATTTTGCCTGTTTTGATGTGAGGCTGCACGCCGGTAAGCAAAAGCCTGCTGGTACTTGGACTGTAACTCTGTCCTCGCAGCAGACACTAGGCTTCGTCTCCTCTCCTCCTCACTGTGGTCGTCAATGGCAAGACGCACTTTATCTGCAAAGTCTTTTATCTTTTTCCCTTTGTCAGATAGAGTCTGCAATAACCTCCTGCAAACAAAACAAACGCATCATTGCAAAAATTTACTTCAAACAATATTTCAATGCACGACCACAGCAACACTAAATGTCGGATACATACATGTATGTATGTATCCGACATATCTTATTTGGGCTCACAGAGTTTCTCCGAGAAAAAAAGTTTGTCTTTTCTCATCTGTGTTCGTATTTATTCTCCTGAAGGATTAATTATTAATTATAATTTCTGGAGTCTTTCGTGCCATGTTTTCCTCTTAATTGTTAATAATGACAGTCAAAGCTGATGCTGATCTACCTCATTTTCCTACTTCCCATATAATCACATTTTTTATAAGAAACTTTTTTAAAACATTTTTTTCCTTCAGGGTATAGAAGTCGTTATATTATGTGAACAAAATCCAGGAAAACTTGTCTTGAAATATTATGTGGTACAAGTGTAACATAGAAAACTACTGATGCACTCTAACTTCTGGTAACAATTTTATATAATATTTTAAGTAAACTGGCAGAAAGATACAAATGAACGCTGTATGAAGCATCTGATGCACTGATAAAGACTTAAGGCCAGATTTACCAGCATGTTGCACCAGCATAAGATGGGTTTTTGCATAAAAAATTAAAGTGTTCACAAAGAGTTTCTTTATCAAGGTGTCAAACATAGGGAGGAGAAAACTTAAATAAATCAGCACACAAACTGATTTACCAACATCAGCAACATGTGTTTTACCACTAACTACATATTTAGATGAGGGGTAAAAAATAATTTTTTTGCAGATAATTCAGAAATGAACTGATTGCACCTGTGTTTAGAAAACAGCCCAACATTTGTAAATCACCCATAAAACTGACCACACCTATTAGCGCCATTTGGCCTCATCCTCAGTAGTTGCTGTTATAGGTTATGTTCAAGAAACCACTTTGCAATGATTTGAGCTCCATGACATTATGCATTATCCTACAGAAAACAGCCATTAGAAGATGGGTCATAAAGGCATGGAAATGGTCACGGACAACACTCGTTTAAATGATGCTCAACTGCTGCTAAGGTGCTTAAAGTGTGTCAAGAAAATGTCCCTGACATCATCATCTTCAGAGATGCCCTTCTGTATACCTTGGTTGTCAGGAGTATTTATTTGCCTTCCTATCAGCTCAAAACACACTGGCCATTGTTCTCTGGCATCAAGATATTGTCACCCAGTTAACTGTCGCTCACTGGGTATTCTCTCTTTTTTAGATCATTCTCTGTAAACCATAGAAATGATTGTGCAGGAACGTCCCAGCAGTTCAGCAGTTTCCCTCCAACAACCATGCCACAATTAGTCACTTAAATCACCCATCTCTCATTCTGGTGCTCAGTTTGAACTTGAGCAGGTGCTGTTGACCATGTCTACAGGCCTAATGCACCGAATTGCTGTCACGTGATTAGATTTACGTTGACAACGAGTTGAACAGGTGTACCTAACAAAGTGGCCGATAGTTTGTTTGTTTTTTAACCCCATGTTACAGCAGAGTAGTGTCGGCTGTGCATAATTTTTATAAAAGTGTTTCACATTTTCACTTGAGCCAAAGTGGACTGATATAAACAAGTTTTAGTTCATATTCCTGAACACAGAGAAGCCACTTTATCAAAGCTAACGGGATGTCCGTGCTCCTAAGTGTCACGTTCCTCTCATACAACCTGAGGAATTAAACTTACTTGTTACTTGTTACTTACTTGTTACTGAGTATCTTTTCTTGTCGGAGGAGCAGCTCCTGGAGTTCTTCTTTACTCAGGTGTCCCAGGTCTCCCACCTCTCCCTGGCGCTCTGTCCACGACGAGGACATTACTGTTAGCTAAAGTAAGCTAGCTACAGCCATCCATAAACAGCACTTTAAACTTCAACGTAAACACGAAAGTAACTCATCAATCTACCAGTTGATTGATTCCTTTATTATTAACGAGCTTCAGAAACCTCTTTAAGTGACAAATTCACTTCTTCAAAACATGACACAACAACATTTCAAAGTGGGACCCTTCTTCTTCTTCTTCTTCGTCTTCCTGTGTGAAAAATAGCCTTCTATCTCCCCCACTGTACGGGATACGGTAACGCACCTCTTCCTTGTAAAGAATTGAAGCTTATTTGCTGCCCTCTGCCGGTCAAACGTGGTAACCAGGCTGAATGCAACAGCTTTCTCTCTCAGCAGTGCGATCAGTACGGAGAGTCTGAACAGCCGCTGGTGTCTCAGATTTTCCACAGCTGCATTTCCTGTCCGGATGTTTTCCGATCCACTTCTCACTCAGCTCAACTAGACAATGAATGACCCAAACGCAGCTGTGTCCTCTCCAGCCTCTGTCAAAGTTCAAAGTCAGTCTTGGTTGCAGCTGTACAATTGGAACAAAGTCTCCGCAATCTTTACCATTGGAGTTCAGACTCAAAGTTTATAGTTTTACATTTTTTTCCAGAATGTATTATTTCAAGACTTATTTCTCATGTATCCCAGATACTGCCAAAAAGAGAAATGCTTTGTTCATACTTATCGTTATTAATCAATTTTAATCAAAGTTAACATTAAGTTTGATCATTTTAGTCCTGACCCCAATCCTGCAAAATGTTTAATTTCTTCTTCACCTTCTCTCAGTCACCACTGTCTTGCTGTCATACACACTGACACATATGAATGCACAGACGTATCAGCTGAAAATCAAAGATTGTGTTTTTACTTCTTTCCGCCCTTCATTGCACTAACCTGTAAATCCTTCTTTTGTTGTGGTTTTTATTATGTCGGCTCCACATTCCTGATCATGACTAGTGCGGGCAAATATCTTGGCTCATTTTGATTACTCAATGCACAGCTCATTATGCAGTGAATAACTTGCAGCACACAGCTACAAATTGATATTGTGAAGTCTGCACGTGCAATCATAAAAGCCCTAGAAATACAAGTGTGTGACTAAATAAAAGAAATACAAACCCATTTTTAAAGACCTTTTTTTGTAAGTGCAGCCATCTTGTGACACAATCAGGATCATTTGCACAGTCTTTATTATCCAAACAGATGCTCGCCTCTCATCATTAATTGCAGTATTATGTGTATCAATGAGGAAAAGGCAAATCATAAAAGTATTTCAAACACAGCTGTGGCAGTACAGACGACACCTGGATAACACTTGTGCCAGTGGCTCAGGAATGGCAGTCACCTCATTAAAGTTAATACAGTTAATAGCAGATTTCTCAAGAATTTACCACGTCCTATTTTATCATATTACCCTCCTTCCAATTAAAATAGCTTTCCTTCCACCACCAGGATCACAGAGTAGGCTGTCACAAAGGCACAAAGCATGGTAATAAATATTATATTATTGACAGTAACAAAATATTATATTTTTAATTTGTACAGAGCAAATATAAAATGATAGGAAAATACACACACTAACGGCCTTCATATAGGACTGAACGCTCATAGCTCAGTGAGCAACATGAATAGAATAGATTCACTGTAAACAGAAGAAATATGTTCCATGTTATATCAGTTAGAAAAATATTTTTTACATAGCATCACATCATTTACATCCTACAGCAAGCTACTTTTATTATTATTAGAGCTATGTACAAACATGGGACGGAAACCCAAGTAGGACTTTTTGCTTCACTGGCCAAAACTCATTATCGCCAACATAAGTGCGTGCGATATTACTGACATGGATGTGACAGCTTTAAAATGATTTAAAACAGATTCTTGTGTTAGTACATTTTTAAAAGAATATTTGGGAAAATTAGACTAAAGACATTTGAGGTTTAAGGGAATAATTTTAACACTTCTAGTTAATATTAATGACTCTGACTGCATAAGTAACCCTCTTATATTCACTATATGGACAAAAATATTGGGCCATGCTTAGTAATACTTGAATTCAGGTGTATGATGTCAAATGCCTGGCCAGGCAGTCTGCACTCACAAAGAATTGGTTGTTCCAAAGAGCACACTTTAATGCTACTGTTGCATGGGGTTACATGGCAGAGCAGCTCCTGTAGGTGTGATGTGCGATATCCCAGTGTTGGTGTTCTCCCTGCATTATCATGATAATGTTGGTCCAGGATCAACATTGAAACTGACCAATCCCTTTGTTAATGAAAAAAAAAAAAAAGGGGGGGGGGGGGGTTTTTTTTTTTTTAAAATTTTTTTTTGTGTTTTT
>VURO01024707.1:32230-63167 GCA_015108175.1 Pelvicachromis taeniatus | reverse complement strand
CTCAACCAGAGTTCAACCACACGTGTGATGGCAATGTGCAGCCATGGAAACGCACAAGATGTTTTTGTCATGCTGTCTTTTAAGCTGTAAGGCAGGCATGCACACACACCTGTGCACACACATAAATCAGTTCAGAGACAAATTCCTCCTCTACGTGTACTTATGATTTTCTTTCACGAGGGCTTCTTTATATCGACATTCATGCCTAAGTTTTGTCTTTTTGTGAAAGTGCAATAAACGTATTGAGGGTCCGGCTTTTAATCAGTTTAAATCAAACTGTGGTGCAGTCCGTTTGTGCTGATGTGAACGCTGTAATTGCATGCAGGTGCGAGCCAAAACAACCACACTAAGACCCTTTGGAGGAGGGGGCTCCAGAGCGGTTTGTGATTGTGTGAACGTGATCCGACCCTTTTCCAAACCAACTACCAGATGTACGTTGCAAGTTAAAGCTAAAAAGAACTTCCTGTAGCTACATATGCTTTGTGTTCTGGGATGCAACAAGGCACAATAGATGTGCTAGGGTCTGCACGTATTAGCAACCATCTGTGATATGAGCAAGAATTCTTCATTAGATCAGAACACAGCAACTTATTCCTGTATTTACTGCTCGCACCCTAGACATACCCTAGACAATAAGCAGACTGAACATTCTCGTGTAATGGTACATTTTGGTTTGCGTCCAGTTCGCTTGGATTTTTTCCTGTGTGTAAAGAAACCAAATCATGTGGAAAAGCTATAGCTTTGCAAACCCCCTAAAATTACTTACTTGTTTTGGATCAAGTAAACATGATTTTTTTTGTCCTGGCAGGAGTAACTATAAATAACTACAGCACCTCGCCATTCCAATTTCTCTTTATAACAAAGCTCCATTAGTTCAGCACCCAAACTCCTAACCTCCCAAAGCAGAAATCACAAATTGATGTTTTTAATAATGTTTTTATGGATTAAACAAACAAGATATGACTTGTTAATTTGTGACGATTGGCAGGCAGAGTCCATACTAACTGGCAGTTGGCTCTAAGACACAGTTAATTTCAGAGATTTAGAATTATACATATTTAGAAGTTTTGATGGAGAAGTACATAGAAGATCAGAAAGATGTAATGTGTCTTTTTGGAAAGCATGTGAAAGGATTTTATAGGATACCAAGAGAAAAGCTATGGTACTACATGAGGAAGTATGTGATGAAAATATATATATATATATTTTTGCCTTGTCCCGTTTTGGCTCATTTGCGATCAGAATTATTATCTGAAGGCCATGAAAGATGCCCAAGGCCCGGAGGCCAGAGGCACGAGGGCGCCCGCTCCCCAGAAAGTGGCCCGACCAAGCCACGGGTGAAAATATTTAATTGTGGTGCAGGACTCTGAACCCCTTCTTTGCAGTGGTCATGGAAAGCCTGGCAGGTGAGGTCAGGCAGGAGTCACTGCTGACTGTGATGTCTGCAGACGACATTATGATCTGCAGTGAGATTAGGGATGGAGGTGGAAGACATTGTGGAGAGGTGGCGGTATGCACGGGACAGAGGAGGAATAGCAGATAATGAGTCAGCTGTCTAACAGACAGTGCACAAGAGAGGTGAAAAATAGATTGCAGGCAGCAAGGGAGAAGGTTGAGATGACTCAGGAGTGCGCAGAGGAGCAACAATAGATATATTGGCCAAAAGATGGTGAAAGGAAAAAAGGAAGACCATAGAGAAAGTTTATGTATGTACTGAAAGAAATGCAAAGAGTTGGCGTTTTACTTTCCATGAAGATATTCATGACATATATAAAATAGAAGAGTGGTGTACCAGTTGGTCATCACTTCACTTTTCCAAGGCTAAAACCTTGTTTCAGGAAAATAAAAACACTTTGAGACAAATTGATTATTAAGCAAATGTTCCTTAAGGGGAAATGGGTTAGAGACAGCATCGGAAAGAAGTGATAGTGGCTGTATTGTTCAACAGACATTATAGAAATGATACCTTTTTACAGAATGAAAAACTGCAAAAGTAGGATAAAAGTTTCATGAATTAGTTTTCTTTCCCTTGTGCTGTGTGAATGCATGGGTGAGAGGTGAGGAAGATATTCACTTTCAATCAGTTTTCTAAGAAGACCATGAATGCGACTCATTATCATTGCCTGTAATTTCCTAGAAAACCAGATTGGTTGCCATCGACTAAGTTAGGACTGACAGAGGCTGACAAAGACACAGTGGGGACAGTAAATTGCAAAGAGGTGAGGTAGTGAGTCGGTGTTAGGATGAAAGAGGAGAATAAAAAAACTGTTTATTGGAACCGTTCAGTAAACGGAGTCTCAGAAAATTGTAACAGAGCTAAACCCTCCAGTCCAGGAGAATACATGACAAAGAGTCAAATCCTGACATCTTCAGACATTTAAGTACAAAGTCATTTTTTTTCATCTGAAGTATATGTCTTTGATTTTAAAACTGCTTTATGTTTTGTAAAGTTTTTATCTTTAGCTGGCCACTTTACCAGATACACCTGTTCAACTGCATCTTAACACAAATGTCTAATCAGCCAATCACATGCCAGCCCCTCAGTACATTTAAGCATGTAGACATGGTCAAAATGTCCTACTAAACTTAAACTAGGGTGATTTAAGCATGGTTGTTGGTCCCAGACAGACTTGCTGAGTATTTCTGAAACTGCTGATCTTCTGGGATTTTCCCACATCTGTAGAGTTTATAGAGAATGGTTCTGCAGTTCTTCTTGTTGTTTTCAAAGGTCAGAGGAGAATGGCCAGGCTGCTTCCATCTGATAGAAAGTCAGCAGTAACTCAAATAACCACTCGTTGCAACAAAGGTATGCAGAAGAGCATCTCTGAACCTTGAGGCAGATATGCAACAGCAGTAGAAGACCACACCAGGTACTGCAAGGAAGATAAGGCTACAATTCACATAGGCTCACCAAAAGTAGACAAGAGGAGAGTGGAAAATGTTGTCTGGTTTGATGAGTCTACGTTATCTTTCAGATGATAGGGTCAGAATATGGTGTAAGCAGCATGTAACCATGGCTCCATCCAGTTTTATATCAACAGTTCATGCTAGTAGTGGTTGGTCAAAGGTATTATACTTCTAGTTTTACTTTGGTGTGTGAAATATAGTCTTTTTAGTGCAAAATCATAACTCTTTGTAATCTTAACGCTAAACCTTTGTGGCCGTCTTTAAATGTGACACTTTCTTGTATGTATCATTTCCTGTAGAACAGGACAGAAGGTGTCATTTATATTACCAAAGTGGCAGAAACAATATTTTCTTTTAGGAAATCTCCATCAGCAGGGAATCAAACCTTTTTCATCCATGTTGCCTTTCTCTCTGGCCTTTCAGTAGTCCAGCTAACCATTGTTGTGATCCTCGTGTCAGGCCTGCAGGGTGCTACAGGTGTGTCTGTTGTTGTGCAACAGTGCTATTCTAAGATGTTACAGCACCTCAAACGTGTTGTCACTGTTAGAAGCCTTTTAGTTTGTCACCTCCCTCTATGTTCCTCTATTGATCCATCAGGCTCAGCCAAAGATGACTCAAGTGACGGAGATAAAAATGGAAAAGAAATGAATACTGTGGCCCATTCCTGTTGAGAAACATCAGTGAGGTGTAGCGATTAATGGCCCTCTTTTCTTCCTCTGCTCTCCTCTCACCCCAGCTGGTTAGGACAGATGGCCGCCCACCATGAATCTGGTTTCTAAGGTTTCTTCCCATTAAAATGAACTTTTCGGCACCACTGGGGCCAAGTGTTGCTCATGTGAAGATTGTTTGATTTCTCTCTTCACTATTGGAAGGTCTTGACCTTAAGCCCTGACTGTACTCCGTTGCAAATACGAACACGGACAGCTAGGGGTCCAATGACTGAGTAATCATTCCTGTTATACTACTTTGAAGTTTGCCATCTGAAGCATATGCGTAGTTGGTGCACTGTAAATTCTCCACAGACAAACCCTCGTGGTGTAAACAAACAATAGGCTGGCACGTGGATACCTGTATGGACCTTCACGCTGATGATGAAATTTGTATCACTTTAGCAGACTCATCTGGAACGTATAATTGAGGCTTTACTATGCTCTAAAATAAGCTGTCTTATAATATGGCAAATGTAATTTACAAATTGCAAACAATAAACATTTTCTACAGTAATTGTAAGTTTAACAGGCCAGAAGAGGAAGCTTGAAATATTTGAAAACACAAACACACTTACTCAAATTCTTTCAGTGTTGCTCACATGGTTTGTAGTAGTTTGTAGACACATCACATCTATCTATTATAAATACCGTTAAATTTTGAAAATAGCCAAATTTCGACCCATGTTTCCAGTCCATTATTTGATCACTACAGCAGTGCTGAAATTGCCTGCTCACAAACAGCTCTTGGAAACATGGCACAGCTGCTTCCGTTTCAGATAGTTTTACATTAGATATCGAGTCCGTGAGGCCATCAGCAGCCATGTAAGGTATAAATATTTTTAAGGTCACGTTTTACTCTATTGTGTGTACAAAATGATATTTGATCAGTAGAAAATGAACTACATTCGCATATTATTATTATTATTATTATTATTTTGGAAGTGTAAATTCTGGTGCTCTGTACACCAGAATTTACACAAGCAAGAAGCTTTAACTAATTTCATCACTATTCATGTGACAATGTGTTAGGGCTACTGAAAGTTTAAAGAAATATTTTCAAGATGACTGTTTTGCAAGGAAATAATAGCAAATTCAAGAGATTAAAAGTGGCAAATATATGAAAAAGAAAAAACTAACAAGGAAAATATATCTGAAAAATGTACCAGGGTCAGTAATCAATATAGCTTCACTTTTCATTATTAAGTTAGAAAGAAATGCACATATTTAAACTGCCGGCATCAATATCTCATAAGAACTTTATTTGAACACCAACACCACCTCTTTCCAGTCATATTAAGTCACACAGGAAACTGCAAAGTTCATTTTCAATAAAATGAATTGTCTTCCAAACTCTACTAACCAGCACTGGTTGCTTTGTGTAGCAGGCTGTGAAACGAGTGAGATCTCTCCAGCAAGTTTCAGGTGTGTGTGTGTGTGTGTGTAAAGTCCACTCAAAGGTCTGATGAACCAGTGCCACAAGAATCACTCGTCCTCCTGCAGCACTGGTCAGATTTTAATCAAACTTACACACAGTAATCATCACGGGGATTATCGCCCAGATTGCGCTAAAGATCGCGGCCATATTTGTTATTTTATGGCCAATAACCAGTGAATTGCAATGGATTGTGGTTTCTCAGTTTATGATAAATGAATGCATCAGTCAGTAGTTTTCATTTTCAGCATTTTGCAATAAAAAACTAAAGAAAATGCAATTTGTTTTCTCAACTTGGCCTAGAGATATTTTTTACCTTCAGCACTACTGACTAGTCTGTATAATTAAGGACTCTTGCACAGCAGCCTTGGGGGGGCAAAAAAGAAAAATAAATATATAAAACATTTACTTTATGGCTACAACGTCCTCCGCAATGATGCCATGAGCTCATAATGTATCTCAAGGCTTCCGAAAGCCTCCGCTGTGCCTTTGAAAACAGCCCATCATGAGGCAGGTGCCATTTGAAACGCAGCCATGTGTCTAAACAGCCTCTCACTCAGACCTCAGCTGCTGTTGGAAGCCTAACTGAATAGATGACTTGACAAGCACGCAGTTGATAATTTACCCTGAAGATGGTAAGACATGCTTTAAAGTCTAGTTTTTGGAAAATATGAGTAATACTGCTGTAAAAGCACTCATCTTCACCCTCCTCGTGTTGCTTCCACCTCTCAGCAGCAGTTTAGTCTTTTGCTGGCTCAAACTCCTTTCCACCTCTCTTTCTTGCCTCGTCTTCAGCCTCCACGTGATTTGCCTAAAGTCAGTGTCTGTGTTGATCCACCATTCACACATGCTTCTCTCCCATTTTTCTTTTCCCTCTCTCTCAGAGAGCCAGTGTCCCGCTTCCCAGAGGACAGCGTCTACGCAGTTTCACCTCCACAGGTGGACGGAGACAGCCGGGAAGTGTTTGAGAGCCATGTGATGACCAGTCAGGGCCAGGTGAGGGCGTTGTGCAGAGAGGACATGTTGATGTACAGGGAATACATCAAAAACAGATACATGTGAGACACGGATAACACAGACTGGATCTCTGTTACCAGTGTGAATGGGAAGCATGGTCAGCTCCTGAAGACGTTTCATCCTCATGAGTCGTGTTTGCTTACTACAAAACAAATGCAAAATAAAATGATGAAGGAAGTTTTACATGAAAGTCTTTTTATTCCTTGCGTTTGCAAAAGCGTCAATTAAAATGTAAATACTTTGGAGTCACAAATCTAAGATTCAAAATGCACACACATTAAAATGCATTACAGACTGGAGTGCAGGGGTTTACAAGAGTCAGGCATTTACAAGCCAGTTATAGTCTGTAAAGTCTGGACAGTTCATGCTGCTTTTAAATGTTTTAAACATTCTTTGGTTTTATCAGTTATCTTCAGCAACCTGGAAATTTCTCCTCCTCAGATGAGTTGCATTCCTTTTGTTAAACAATTTAAGCTTTAAAATGCCTGGGTTTTTTTTGTTTTGTTTTTTTTTAATTATTATTATTTTAATTTTTTTAAAAGTGGGGGGGGTTGTTCTGTATTGAAGGGTGCACTGGTTAATTTAAGTAAACTGTGTCGTCTTTTGTTGTTAACAATCTGCACAGTAAAACAGCACTGACAGCTTGATGGTTGATCTGTTTTGTTTTTTCAAACGTCACCACCAGTGGTGTATCAATGTTGTATAAATGCTCAGATCAGATAATCATTGTGTACACTAGTTCTACAATAAAATTGTATTTAGTAACAAATTAACAGTGTGACAGAATTTTATTTGTATTGTATTTTCTATTGGATGTCAGAGCTTTTATTCTTATCTTACTTCACTCTTTGTACAGGTAGAAGCTATACAAGTTGGTTTGAGCAATAGTTTTTTGAGAAGGTCTTTTAAAATCCTCCCGTTGACCTTGGTTACATATTCACCCTGACTATTTTCATCATTCAAACCATCATCAGTCAAATCAAATCATTCAAATGCCAAAGATAACAGTTTGGGTTTGTGATTTCCAAAGAACTATTATAAACTTTGCATATAGGTATGTCAAATTACACAAGAACTGGACTGATAATCGGTTACAACGGGTCTGATGGAGTGATGAAAAATTTCAAAGGGATTTAGATTTTAAACTTTTGGTTCAAACCTTGGGCGGTGTGTACAGAGGAGGTCAGGAGAGGTATAACAGGAGTGTTTACAGCCATCTGTAAAACACAGTGGGGGGCTCTGTCACAGTTTGGGGTTACATTTCAATCAGTGGTGTTGGAGCAAATGATAACAAAATGATGGGAGGCTCAAGACTTTTGCACAGTGCTGTAAATCTTGCTGCTTTCCCCGTGGCCTTTTTACGTGTTCCCACTCTCCTGTGCTGACTTCTTCTTGGTACTTTTCCCCCCATCATGCACCGCCTTTGCTGTTTTTCTGTCTCACGCTTGTTTTCACTCTCTGCTCACACTCTTAGCGCTTGGCCATTGACTGCGGGTGTCAAAAAAAAAAAAAAAAAGGCAAATGTGATGAAGGCTGACTTCCCAGCAATGCACATACACATTCAGTAATTGTACTGACTGGCCACTGGTCTCAGCATCGCTGCCTCGTGAGTCTGTGAATGGGGGAGGAGGTGCCGGCTGTCTCAGCATGTGACAGAGAAAGCAGAGGAATTAAAGGAGAAAAATGCTTTCTTCTATATTTTAAGAAATAAACGACGAGGAGGAGGAGAGGAGAGGAGAGGAAGGATATATCTTCAGTATCTGCACACCTTGTACCAGTGCACTGGGAATTGTTAAATATGTACTATAAATATCTATGATACAGTCCAATGATGACACATCCCACTTTCCAGCAGACTCGTGGCTCTTTGGAGTCTTTTCACATTGTTGGTGGTTGCCTTCACGAGACCACAAGAGGGGCGTGAAGGATGCGTTGTCCTTACCTGCAATGCTACAGTGTCACTGGTTTTTGCTTAGAATAACAGCTGTGTAAAGTTTTTTGTTTTTTTTAAGTGTTCGTGCTTGTTTTTTTATACACTCAACATTTCTTGTCCTGAGTGTTATGTGCTTTATAAAGATTCTGCATTTCCTGAACTTTTTAGTTTTACAAACTTGTAATTCAAGGCCAACAGATATGTGAAGGCTTTATATGTGCCGCAGTGAATCCTCACAGATCCTGTTCAGGCATGTTAGTTTTTTAAAAAATGCTTTGATTTGAATTTTTTTTGCCTTTAAAACAGCATTCTTGCCTGTTGCTTTGTTAAAAGTTCAAAATTTGCACAAGTCTAAAATGTCCTTTTGACTATAGACTGAATTTTATTTTATTTTTTTTAATGGCGATAGCCGTCACCATCTTGGCCCTTGTGAGATTAGGCATGACCAAATATCTAGACAAAAGGGCTGTGGGGAGTTGCCAAGTAGCAACTTCCAGACCTGAAAATGGCAGCTACAGGCTTGATTCTAAAGTGATTTGTTGGTTCTCATATTAAAATGCACTACAGCGTGTTAAAGCCTTGGTCTCTGTGGATAGTTTGGTGTCTTTCATCCAGGTGGATGCTGGACAGTTTTAGCTAATAACTTTCTGCTAGACCTCATATTTAATTCGCATCATTGAACTGGACTGTGTAGTACACTGTCTGGTCACTTTATTAGGTACACCTTGCTACTTCCTGGTTTTACTCCCTTTTGCCTTCAGAGCTGCAGCATGTCCATGATGCCAATTTCCTTTTCCACCTCTTCCCAAAGGTGCTCTTCTGTATTGAGATCAGGTGACTGTGGATGTAATCAGTGTTCATTTTTTTAGTGACTTTTACCTTCTTATCAGCTTTAAGCAGCCTGGACATTCTCCTCTGGCATCAACGAGGTCTTTTCACCCAGTGAACTGTTGCTGGGTGAATATCTCATATATAAAATACACAGGTGTTTAGCACTGTTGCCTCATAGCAAGAACGTCCTGAGTTTGACTCCACCATCTGACTGGGGCCTTATGGAATTTGCACCTTCTCCTTGTGTTTGTCTTTGGGTAGTCGGGCTTCCTCCCACAGTCTAAAAAGGTGCAGTTAGCGGGGTTAGGTTAACTGGTGGTTTTAAATTACCCTCAGGTGTGAGAGTGAGTGTGGATGGTTGCTTGTCTCTCTGTGTTAGCCCTGCAACAGACTGGCATTGTGCTCTCTTTTCTACATTTAGTGTCTTCTGGCTGCAAAGAACCAACATGGCGGTGGCTGATACCTATTGATGAGGCTTCAAAAATAATGGGGTGACGTCATGGTGGCTGTTTTATTTACAGTCTATGACTAAGGCTAGTGCTGACTAAATAGCTTTATTAGCAATTAGCAACATTCACTAGCAAAATAACAAGAATGAAACAACACGAAGAGCTCACTCAGTCTACTGAAGTCTAAACAAGAAAATTAGCACGCACCTAATTTTTTAACCAACGTATTTACGCACAACTAACTTTAACAAATTTCATAACAGTTTAACAGTAGAACATAAAACATACCAGATAAACTGAGGAAATGAGCAATCTTACTAAACAATGAATAAATAAGGTCAACTTGAATTTCACAGCAGTATTGTGCCTCCAAAAGGTCAGGTCAGTGCCATGCTTGCTGCTGTGTAACATCCTCTCTTCTCTTATAACTCCATAAACATCTGGGAACTGAGAGGAGCGGCTGCTGGACTTTTGAGAAAGTAACGTTCTCCATTCTTGTCTGATATAAGATTCTGGCTGCTCAACAATCCTTCGTCTTCACTTGTCATATTTGTCAAAGAGCCGGGCTGCAGGCAGCCCTGTTCAGCACCCAGACTTTTCTCCTACGAAGCCATGCTGTTTTATTAAATACAGGATGTGGTTTAACATTGTCTTGCTGAAGCATGCAAAGCCTTCTCTGAAAAAGATGTCATCTGGATGGGAGAATATGTTGCACAAATGCTTCTGTATACCTTTCAGCATTGATGGCGCCTTTTCAGATGTGCAAGCTGACAATTCCATAGGCATAAATGCAAACCGACACCATTAGAGATGTAGGGCTTGGAAGTAAGAGCTGATAGCAAGCCAGATTATCTCTCTCCTCTTTAGTCTGGGTGAAATTAACTGTATAGATGAAAAGTGGCCTCACCAATGTTGTAGAGCCCAAAACATTATTGAAGGGTCCAGTCCTTTCTGTCTGACCTGAGTTACACAACCGCAGTTTTGGGTTTGTACTGAAACTATGTACCAAGAAATAAAAAGGGAGGCAGAAATGTTATTGAAACAAATGTTTCAGGGACGTTTTGTGTTTTGTTTTTTTGATTTAAGTTAATATTAAACGTTAACCAAATGCTTATTTAAACCAGCAGGAAAACAACCGATAAGTTTGCTCATTCCGTTTTTTAAAAGCAGGAGTGCTCTGATTTATGGTTTAATGCAGTGTTTACAGTTCATCTGATTAGGACCATTAGCAACACGTAATTACCGTAACATGAAGGTCATGTTGACATCTCCAGAGAAGCGGGTACAGAGCGGCAGGTCAGCCATCTTTATCTGATGTGTGTGTGATTTTGTTTGAGTTAGAGCCTGTGAGTAAAGGTTGTATCTGTTTTTCTTGTCAGAACTAGGTCAAGTTTACGAGTAAATTGAGGTGTTACGTCCCTGCAGTGTCTCCCTTCATCTGTCACAGTTTTATCCTTTTTCCATCAGCGCCTCACCTCCTACTTCCACTTATCTGCCTCCAGCCAAATGTCTTATCAGCCTTTTCAACCACGACTCATTTAAATTCTATCCACCGCCCATGCTTTTCTTGCAATTTAAAAAAACTAAAAAATTCCCTTTGTTAATGACCTTTTCTCATCTTTTCTCTTTGCTCTCCTCAGCTTACCTCACATGATGTAAGTGAATATCATTACAAGGGCCTTACATTGAGGCCAGAGTCACTGCGTGCGCCTGTGTGTTTGTGTACGTACGAGCGTGTGCAATCAGGAGCGTGCTCCTTAAAATGTGAGCACGGCTGTTCGCGTCCTCGAGCCGGGGGGGTGGGGGCTGCCTATGGTTAACATTTGTTTCCTGAAAGGACCTGTTTTGAAGGCCTTTTATGTAAAGCTCTGTTTTTCCCCATGTTTTTACGTCCCTAATAGCAGGTGTCTCATTACACTGAAACCTCTCAGCACACAGGTGGGGGTGGGGGTGGGGGGTTAATAAAAGCATGATATTTTTTCAGAAACATATTCCTGGTAGTTATCCCAAAATAGACCAAAGGTTCAGCTGCTTTGTGCCTCTATCTGTGGTATTTCAATTATTTTCTGGAGGCAAAGAAAATAATCCAAAATTATTTTGAGATTTTTTTTGTTGTTGTTGTTGTTGCTGGTCTCATGTGTTGTTGGGTATCTGCCTAGGTCTTTGACATGAGTCACTAGGCACTTCATGTGACTGCTTAGCTTATGAATGAGAACACCCCCACCCAGCCCCCAGTCCACTGACAAAAGGTGGCCAAACAGCTGTTGCCTGGAAACCAAAACTGGTTACCATATTGCTATGCTGTGCTGCCATGAATCTCCCCCTACTTTTCCTTGTCGCTCAGCATTTCGCCCATTTGGTTTTTAGTTGAAATGTAAGTGATACATTCGCGAATATCTCATTTGGGTAAAATTCAAAGCATTGATTCAGTTCTGTAAAAACATGGAAGTCTCTTATCTGTGTCTGTTTTTTGTTTTTTTTTGCGTTTGTTTTGTTATTTGAACGTTTCATTCAGTGCATGATGGTCACTCTGGGCCAGTTCTTTAGTTTTTGCTGTTTCAAAACAGAAGAATTGATGTTATGTCTAAATACTTTCATCAGGTTGCTAAAGCATTTAACTAACAAAAACGATGGTCAGAGGTAAGTATGAAAAACATGACTGAATTCACAGTGATGGCGATGGTTGTACCAAATGATAAAAGGAGTGAGAGCAGCACTCTCGGTACCTATAACAGTACAGTATTACATAATATTCATTCCCAACTTTGGCCCATCACACTGAATCACACCCATTGTGTAAAATGTTGTGACTTTTAAGCATAGCACACACTACTCACAGAAACCGATCAAACTAAGAAGGATCTGTTTCTGCTGTAAATACAGAAACACACACAAGGTGCTGAACTGAGATGATAAATCTACCATCCTCACACTGCAAACCCCAAGAAACTAGCAGAACAACTAAAATAAGGGAGTTGATCGCCGTCATGTGCTTAAGTTGATAATCTTCCAAGTCAGACATTACAAGAAATACAAATTTTGGGTTTGCTATATGTAAATGCTAATTATAGTTAAATGAAATTGCTTTTAATGGCTGGATGGAGGGATCACGTGGTTATCCTCTCTTCATCAGCAAGACACACAAAAAATGGACTGCTGTGTAAATAGATTAAAAACATAATCTCATAAATGTATATTTTACTCACAATACTACAGAGAAAACAAATCAAACGTTTGAAGTGAAATTAAACATTTCAGGAAAACAATTAATAAAAAGTTGGAATGGGGGCAACAAAATGTTGGCCCCATAAGTGGTTCTGAAAAGAAACAGCAAGAGGAACTAATCAGTAACAGGACTGGGTAATAAAAAGAGCATTTTAGAGAGGCAGAGCTTCTCAGAAGTAAAGATGACTAAAGAATCACAGATCTACAAAAAAAAGAAAATCCTGCTTCTACAAATTTTGGAACAATTTCAGAATAATGTTCTCATTTGAATATCTACAGTACATAATCTCATCGACAATATCCAGAGAATTAATATTAATCAATACTGGATGCTTGTTGTTGTCAGGTGGCACTGCATTAAAAACAGGCACGAGTCTGTCATGGAAATGACTGCATGGGCTCGGGAGCACTGTCTGTGAACGCAGTCTTCCCCATCCACAGATGCAGACTAAACCTCTGCTATGCAAAGAAGTCGTGTGGACACGGTCCAGGAATGATGCCCTTCTTCTCAGGGTGAAAGTTCATTTAAAATGAAGTAAAGTGGAAAACTTTTCTGTGGTCACCATGTCTCCCAGATTAAAGAGGAAGGGGATCATCTAGTTTGTTATCAGCACTCACCTAAAAAGTCTGCATCTCTGATTGTACATTTGTGCCTATGGACTTGATGAAAGGCACCATCAATGCTGAAAGGTATATTCAGTTTGTTTGTGTTTTTTCAGAGGAGACTTTGCTTGCTTCAGCAAGACAATAGCAAACTGTATACTGCATCTATTATGACAGCATAGCTTCGCAAAAGAAGAGCCTGGATGCAGAGCTGGCCTTTCATCAACAGAAAGACACACGGTGCAGAGCTTTGTACAATGTCATTTCTATTGGCTCCGGTAAGAAGAGCGTGCAAGAACCTGCAGGAGGCTCGATGAGAGAGAGAGAGAGAGAGACGGAGACATGCAAAGTCTCTCTCTCTCTCTTTCTCCCCCCCTCGCTCTCTCGCTCTCTCTCTATCTCTCTCTCTGGCTCTCTGCCGTGACGTTACTCCGTTTTAAAGCCACCCTCGATCGTCCCCTCCGGTCCTCCTCCTCCTCGCATTCACCTTCCTCACCGAGCTCAACATCAGCCAATGCTTCACGGCACTCATACCCTGCGTGTCTATCCCATGCGTGGGAAGCACAGCAAAAACGAGGGCTTAACTTGAGAGGCTGCAAAGAAGCGATCGACGGAAAAGCGGGAATCGTTTCATCAAATTTCATTGCTGACTTTACCTTTTCGGAGGAAGGGGCTCCTGATATCAACGAGAATCTCAGTTTTTTGTCACGGTGGTAGGTATTCTTAACTTTTCAGAAATCGTAAAATCGAAAATGTAAAGGTTTATAGACTGTTTGTTTGGTAAGGTTGTACTTGTTGCTGGAATAATCGCGAAGCATCACTTTTTGTTCTGTAGTGGATCGAGAATTCTTATATTTCTGTCATTTTGAGGCACCACAAACAATCTAATTCTCATAACAATATAAATGCTCTGGAGCTCATTTTATAAATGGCGTTTGTCTCTTTGGAGATTTTGATGGTAAGACTTGCTGTGGTTTCAGGACCACGGAGAGCTCTCACGGCACCTTTAGTGCAACTTTTAAAAGGAAAATCTACCCACAGCAGGTTTTTGTTTATTTTTAAAAAATTATACTATTATTTACTTTCAACAGATCTATTAATATTGGACACTGGATCACTCAAAGTTATCGCTGGTTATATATGTGATTTTTTTAATGTATATATTATACATTTAATATGTGAAAACAAATAGAAGTTGTATCCTAGAAGACAGCAATCTGCTAACTGCTCAAAAGAAACTGATTACTCTAGGTACTATCAGGCTTATAAAAATCTGTTTTAGGTTGGACTTTCTGCAGCCCTTTTCTGACAATTTGTCTTTCAAATTACTTTAGTAGGACCCTAAAACTATCATAAGGTGGCTTTTGAAGGTGTTTTAAAGCAAAACGTCTGGATATTTCAGTAACAAGTTTTCCTTAGAGAAGGTATAAGCTTGTAAGCAAAGTTATTTTTCAAGGTTAATTGAAAACTTACTGCTCCACTGTGCTGTCTCGTAGCAAACCTGTCCTTTGTCTCCTCATATAATTCAAGCTAGAAGGCACATTCACCTTGAAACAGCCCCTTTTTAATTAACGAAGCAATCTTCTTGTTCTCCTCCTGCCAACAGGACAGAGAGACGGCATCGTGGAGATATGAACGAGTCGCTGGTGGTGAACGACTCTTCCGCGACTCCTGCGTCAGGAGAAGCTCTCCCGTGGATAGAGGCTGAGTCTTCTGAACGCAATGGCAGCCTGGAATTCTCCACCGCCGCATTAGATTTCCCTATCAACCCATGGGACATCATGCTCTGTATGTCAGGCACTGTGATTGCCTGTGAGAACGCCATAGTGGTTGCAATCATCTTCTACACGCCCACGCTGAGGACTCCCATGTTTGTGCTGATCGGGAGCCTGGCCACAGCCGACCTGCTGGCTGGCATGGGATTAATCCTGAACTTTGTGTTTCAGTATGTGATCTCCTCTGAGACTATCAGCCTTATCACTGTAGGCTTTTTAGTGGCCTCCTTCACTGCATCCATCAGCAGCCTTCTAGCCATCACGGTAGACCGCTACTTCTCCCTCTACAATGCCCTGACATACTTCTCAGAGAAGACCCTGCAGTACGTTCACTTGATGTTAGTGGGCACCTGGGGGGTGTCTCTGTTCCTGGGCTTGCTGCCGGTGCTCGGCTGGAACTGCCTGGACGAGCCGGCCTCCTGCAGCATTGTCCACCCTCTGACCCGGAGCAACGTCATGCTCTTGGCCACCTCCTTCTTCGCCATCTTTGTGCTTATGCTGACGCTTTACTTTAAGATCTGCAAGATCGTGTGCCATCATGCCCACCAGATTGCCCTTCAACAGCACTTTTTTGCCACTTCGCATTATGTCGCCACCAAGAAAGGGGTGTCCACTTTGGCCATCATCTTGGGGACTTTTGGTGCCAGCTGGCTTCCCTTTGCCATCTACTGTCTTGTGGGTGAGAGGGAGTATCCGTCAGTGTACACCTATGCTACACTGTTGCCGGCCACCTACAACTCCATGATCAACCCCATCATCTACGCCTACAGAAATGCAGAGATCCAGCGATCCATCTACATGCTTCTCTGTGGCTGCTTTCAAGCCAAAGGAGCTTATCGGTCCAGGTCACCGAGTGAGGTCTAAAGAAGGTGCTATACAGCTTACTGCGTGTGTGTTTCTGTGCGTGTGTGTGTGTGCATGTCTGTGCGTGTGTGTGCGTGTGAGAAAGAGAGAGAGCATGCATGTGTGTGCGTTAAAGGTCGAGCAAAAAGACAAACCCAGTAATCATCGACAATCTGCTTACAGTTGACAGTGAATGCTTTACAAAAACAAAGCAGGCGTGACGTTCGAAATGTGTCTCTCATGCATACTGTATCTGCACTTTATTAGCCTATGTCTCAACACAAGTTAGGGCGAGAGTTTGGAAATGCTGTGAACAAGAAACTTTGTTTTGTTTTTTGTTTTTCTTTAAAAGACAAAGCAAACCTGTGAATGTACTTAAGTGGAAAAAATAGGAATGGAAATCTTGCACTTTATTCTATGTTTATTTTTTTTCAAATGCCAAAGCAGTATTGTATAGCCCTTAATGTGTTTAAGCATTTGAACCTGTCAGTAACCTTGTGCCAATTTCTATTTTGTATTGTACTGTCTTTGATGTCCATTTTGTACAAGACGAATAAAGGGATAAAATCAAGTCCTGGCTCAAGTATGTGATCTATATTGCTGCAGTGTGTGTGTGTGTGTGTGTCTGTGTGTGTGTGTGTGTGTGTGTGTGTGTGTGTGTGTGTGTGTGTGTGTGTGTGTGTGTGTGTGTGTGTGTGTGTGTGTGTGTGTGTGTGTGTGTCTCTCTGTGTGTGTGTGCGTGTGTGTTGCACGCAACTTATTCTTTTTGTTTTTTACATCCTAGTATCATCCAAGTACCTTGTCCAGTTCAAACCTAGACACATATGAATGCTGTTTGCTCTCATTCTTTGCGTGTCATGTATGTGTGCTTGTAAGAGTGAGTGGTTAAGAAAAGTCTAGAGGTACCCACAAACGTGTGAAAACGTGTGAAAACATGTGCCACGTGATCCTGGCTACTTAGCGGCTGTGATTGGCTCCCCTCCAGCTTTAGCAGGTGAAACGTAAGGCTGCGGAAGTCAAACTGGCATTTCTTTGATGTAATTTACTAACCCATACGTAACATTCGCAGCCCCTGCTGGCCTTGGTACGTGGTTGCATTTGAAAATATATGATCAACTCTGTCCGGGAAGCACAGGAAATGAGAAAGGTTGTCTGGACCTTATCTTGCTTCATCCCATCGACATCTCTAGTTATGATTCAAGAGTAGTGCAGCTGAATGCACGTGTACGGGTGTGTGACAAAGTGAGAAGAATGATCATAATGGGTCTGTGTCACCTGTTGAACACAAAGTAGACTCGGCAGCCTGTGCAGCTGCTGATGCAGCTGTTTATCTGCCAGGCTTTCAGAGAGGAATGAAAACACCTTTGTAGACCAGAGACTTGAGCTCTTCTCCTCTCCTTCAATAACTGTTTTTCTTACACATCCTGCTCCTACACAATACTTCACATTCCTTACTCTTTCTTACTTGAAAATACATCATATATAGCATGCAATATCCAGCTTTGACCTACTGCATGAAGCAGGTGAAAGCTACTTTTAAGATGACATTACTCTTTTACTGAGCATCGAAACACCATTTAATTATGCACAATCATTAATCATGCACAATGAAATCTTTAATAAATTAAAATCTACAAGCTCTAATTAATGCTGACCAGCATGCCAGTAAGATGAGACGATTCGAAGATTAGACCTATAGAACATTCGGAACTGGCTCGAGAACTGTAAGCGCCGCATCTTTGCAACTAACTTGTGCCAGCAGAAGATGCTTGAAATCTCAAAAGCTTCATGTCAGGCTGAGCCTCTCCTCTCGGGAGACCTTGGACAACTTCATCACATCAGTGGCACTGAGGTGCAATCTGCCACCACCTTCAGGGTTCTATTCCTGCAGATAATTGACGCCCTCAGACGGATTCTGCAACAATAACTTTACTTCTCAGAAGCCTCAAGAAGCCCAGACTGCTCAACAAGATTCAAGTGAACTTCTACGGGAGCACCATCCTCTAGTTCTGTGCCATATAGCATCATTTTAAAGAGCGTAGATAACAAGATTAATTATATGTTTTATTTATTGCTTACATTTACTAATCTAATTCATGAACACACTGTATATCCCACTGAGAGTCGGACTCAGGCACAGAGTGTGTCTTAGTAGGGGTTTGTCCTCAACACATGTCATCACAGGTGAACATTTCTCTGTGTGAATCTTAAGCCGGCTCCTCGGAAACTGTGCAGAATCTAATGGTAGTACCTTTTCCTAAGACATACTTTATGTATAAAACTCAATATGTGATAAATGTATACTAATGTATCGTATACCTTTCATCTTAATGGATGTTGGCCTGCTTTAAAGTCTTCTGTTGTTGGCAGAGGCATTCATAGAAACTATCTTTTTTTTTTTCTGATCTTTTCCAAGAAGTGCACAGACTGCAGGCTCACCGAATAAAGTCACTGTGCCCACCGCAGCTACATTCTACTGATATCTTTTTACTATAAGTTAGTGAAACTAAGTCACGCAGTTTTGTGATGAAAAACTTTGGCAACACACACATTGCCAATAAATCATTGCAACATCAGCTCAGTTTAATTATTCGGTTCTGCAGTAGTTGTGGTAACCAGAATGACCAAGGAGGACACTGAGCAGGTGGGCCTATTCAAGTCACCCTTTGGGAAGCGCTTCTCATGTCTTATTGAAACTAAAAACCAGTCATTCGGCCGCTCGTGCAGCTCGTTTTAAGGCATTTAAGGCAACGGAAATGTGTTGAGGATATTGCAAGCTCAGAGTCCACTATAGGGTGAGAGGCAGGGTACACCCTGGACAGGTCACTATTGTCTTGCAGGACTAACACACACACTTTAACTGCATGTCTTTGGACTGTGGGAGGAAGCCAAAGTACCCAGAGAGAACCCGCACAGGGAGAACATACAAACTCCAGATGGTGGATCTAAACCCAGGACTTTCTTGTTGTGAGGCAACAGTGATAACCACTGCTCCACCTTTGCAACAACAAGTCATGATGGCAGATGCCCCCCCCTCCCTGAGCCTGGTTCTGCCGGAGGTTTCTTCCTGTTAAAAGGGATTTTTTTTCTTCCCACTGTCGCCATAGTGCTTGCTCATAGGTGGTCATATATTTGTTGTTTTTTTTTCTGTATGTATTATTGTAGGGTCTACCTTACAGTATAAAGCGCCTCGAGGTGACTGTTGTTGTGATTTGGCGCTACATAAATAAAATAAATTTGAATTTAATTGAATTATTTGAGTTTATGTCTATGCCAGATTCAAGATGTCAGAACATGTTTTAGTTGTCAAATAATGCGTGAACTTTGAATTCAGACTACACTGACAAAGGTTAGGAGTAGAAACATTCTCTGTACTGTTCTTTCATTTTTAATTTGTTTTTTAAGCACATAACACACAATTGTTTGTTTGTTCTAGTTTTAATTTCAGCCAAGTAAAAAGTGTTTTTTTCACTCCCACTTTTAATCGTCAGTTTAGTTTCAGTTGATGACAACTTTAACACTTTCTGACAGATCAGTGATCATCATGAGCATTGGATGTCTCCCAAAGGACATGATAGTATCTGAGGAAATTCCCACTAAATCCATCTTGAACTTTTCTTGTATTCAGGTTTCTATCCTTCCCTCCATCTTGTCTGCTCTTGCTTTACTGATAGTAGTCTGACTAGTGCATACACAGCCTATTCCTGATACTTGTTTAAGAGAAATAACAGCTCTGCATGGAACAAGTAGTTGCCTTTATACAGTATTTTCTTGCAAGCTGCGTCTTGATTTCGACCCAGACTTCGACTTGCTTGCCATTTCTGCTGGCATTCACAAGTACTGTATGTGTGCTTCTGTTCCTGACTCTTATTTTGTCCCAATAATAGCTCTTACACAACAACACCACAAAGGTCAGTGTGTTTGCTCCTCATGAAAGCTATCAACTTTATCAGTCACCACTCAGAAAGCAGTGGAGCCTTCAGTCAGTTTAGGGCTGATCACAAAGTGGGGTAAAGGTGAAGGATGCTGAGGGCCACTAATGCGCTGTATGAAGAAGACTGGCCGCTTTGAGAGCAGGAGATGTTTGTTCAACTTGTTTTTTTCTCTGCCTTAACAGATGTTGCTTTTGGTCACTCACCAAATCAGGCAACCACCTGTTTGTTCACAGGGCTTAGAAAGTAAACCTCTGGCAACCGTCTAAAAGTGCTCATGTACTTTTTAGGCCTTCAATTTATAAAATGTTACATTTGTAAGATTCAGCTGGCAGGTGAAAATAAATCTCCTGGAAAGAGATTCAGATTTGTTTATTTTAAATTCTACATGCTTAACACACATCATTGGTATGAAAGGTTGTTTTTTCATTGTCTTATTATGTAGGCAATATAAATCAATGAACTTATTATATGCAGCTATATTGCGTTGAAGTGCACTTTGAACACATATGTGATGCTATATATTCCTTTCTATTTGTGATACTCTGAATTCATTCTTCATCTTGGAAACAGTGGTTAAAACAACAGCCTGAACCGGAAGCCTATTTAGAAGCTCTCCCAGAGCTTTCTGTCACATAAGACAGTTGAAATTTAAATCTTGAATGTTTTAAGCACTAATTTTACCATTCACAAACTACAGCTGACAGAAGAGACTTGCCTTACACCTGCAAAATCTGATGTTATACTGGCAATAAAAACAGATAGCTGACAAATGATAGATATAGATACAATGATTTTTTTTTAAATAAATAAAATAATTAATAAAACATGTGCAAACTATTTAGCTGAAAGAGATTGAGAACAATGTGCACTGTGTCAAGTGAGAAAGAACCAAAAATATCCTGAGCAGGACCGCTCTGTCTCCTTTCTCCTGTCTCTCTTTTTTTTGTCTTCTCCCTGTTGTTTCTGTATCTTTTTATCTTCTACTGCCCAGCATGTGTGGCAGTGGATTGTTTTTTTTCCCCCCTCCACTTTAATGAATGCTCCTGCTAAAAACGTCATGAGAGAGCCATGAAATCCTTCTGAGTTACTTGCTGCAAAACCTCAGCTTTGTCTTCATCTTTTAAGCCTTCAAACTTGCCACATTTCTCCACTGTCCTTTCTTCTCTTCTTTCCCACTTTCTTTTTTTTTCTGGGCTTCATTTGTGCAAAAACCAGGACCATAACACACTGAAATGATTGTGTTATGGACTGATAGATTGCATTAGTTGTTATATAGATTTATTCTTCCTGTCATGGTGCAAAGAATATGTGTTGATCAAGTTATTTTCTTACATTTATTTTTTTAATGTTCCACTTGCAACAACCTACTGGCATTGATCACATTTAACGTGGTGCATTCAGATCACTCCTTCAAACGTGTGGATAAAACTGTGGATTTCACTTTCTTGTGTTTGTATTAACCATGGAAATAATTCTGTCTTCATGCACTTTACTTGTCTTCTGTCATCTTTCAGACCTTTTGGTGTTGCTGAACTTGACGTTTCATTTATTTGTTTTTTAAAATGTAACTGATTTTGTGTCTTCGAAAGCTTTTGATATCTCTCATAGGTTTTTATTCCTGATTTGCCAGCCTAATGATGACCTCCCGCCCTTGCACTGACATCCCTTTGAGCTTCATGTTTAAAATAAGTCTCACCTGGCCATGAAACTGCTGCTCAGTTAATTCTCCAATTGAATTTCAGCCGCTGAAAATAGGTGAAGTATGAAAAGGTCTGTTACCCCTAAACAGTTACTGCAAAGTTGCTGTAAAACGTACTGAATTTTATTTCTGCACTTCAATCACATCTAAATTGTTAGATTTAAAATACACTGTGATGGTGTGTTTATGGACCTAACTGTAGCGTTTGCCATTACAACAGACAGATCATGCAGTGTGGAAAAAAAACATGTCTTTATTAATTAAAAGTAAATCAATACTTTGTATGACCACCTTTGTTCTTCAACACAGCATGAACTCTCTTAGGCAAGCTTCCTTGCAATTTTTTTCTCAACTTCTCCAGATTCCTTGAGGTGCACTTAAAGCTCTACTCTCTGCCCAGATGATCCCACACTGGGAGAATATTCCTTGACTGATAGTGGAACACTATCCAGGTATCCATCCTTTTACTGTATTAGCAGTGTATTTGGGATCATTGTTATGCTGACAAATAGAGCCACTGCCAATCAGACATTTTCCAGATGGTATTGCATGGTGGATCAAATCCTGATTGGCTCCTTGAAAGCAACATCACTCTATACACTTGTCATGTTGTATAGAGCGCTTTGAGTACTCCGGGAGAGTAGAAAAGCGCTATATAAGAATCAGTCCATTTACCATTTACCACTGAAATGCACTGAAATTCACCCATGGCCCTTCACTTAAATATTACATCCATTAGAACCAATACAGGCTTGCAGAAGTGCCTGAATTATGTAATGCTTGATCCGTGCAGACCTGCGCACAGGGCCACAGTTGAATGTTTCCATCATTAATAACATTAATTACAGCAGTCTAGCAAATGCTCTCCATAGAAACATCACTGTTACTGAGTTAGCCATTAGCTTGATGGAAAATGCATCAGTGTTATTGATTGTGTGATCATGCAAACCTTTCCATCTTTCTTCAATCTGGGTTGTCTTTTCATATTTAGATGAAAGTGATGCTGCAAGAGTGGTTGACAGACAGGAAAAAGGTGTCAGTAACTTCTGATTTTACGCTCCACTGTGAGCTTGGTGACATTATGTTACCCTGGTAAGCAAAGACAATCCCAGCTAGATGAAGGCTTTCTTTAAAATAAATTAATATCACTTGTGACTTTGTGTACGTGTGGAAGAACATGCTACCAGAAGTCTCTACAGTATGAGTGTGCTTATTAGTAGCCTGGCACGTCCCAGCAATTGTCATGGCTAAATTACCAGATTGCCTGTGGGCGACTGTACATGTGCAGTATGTACGCTGTCTGTAGTCTGTGCTGTAGATTGTCCATGCGTGTTCTATGGAGGATTATAAATGGATGAGAGTGCGTTCAGGAAAGAGACACCAGCCCTAAAGCTCTTCCTTCTCAGAATAACACTACGTGACGTGTTGAGTGTAACCAAGGGACATTTTTCAAGGTACAATGAGCTCAGTAGTAAGTGTTGTGGACACTCAGCAACTGTTTGACATTTAAGCTTTGTACCTGCAGCGCCTAACAATGTTTGCTCAAGAAGTTAAACACATAAAAAGGACCGAATGTCCCCTATGAATAAATGATCGTTGCAATATTTATAGATAGAGCAGATCCCATTTTAGAGAGTCAAATGTTTTTGCCTGATTGAAGGAAGATCATGTGATTGGTTTTAAAGTTTGATCACAGCTTTTCGCAGGGTTGACAACTACTGTATTGTGATGGACCGACTTGAAAAGCAGGAGGAGTCACAGGAATTATTAGAAAATAAGGGTTTCAATTTATTTAACCCAAAAAATATGTTTACAAAAATTAAATGTTGAGCTCGTAAAAGAGGTCAAAGAAACAGAACGTAACTCAGGAAAGGAATTGCAAACTTAACAAACCAAATGACTGCTCAAACAAACCTAATTGACCCACCAGAAAATGACACACAAGGGTATATATAATGGCTGATCAGACCATTGACACAATAGGGGTAACTAAACGGCACATAATCACGAACCTAAAACACAATGCAGTACTGTATAGTGTGTTAACAAATGAAACTAAGCACCAAAGAAGAAAATCAAAATCCACTAAAGTCTAATCTCAAATATTTAATTAAATACAAAAGCTTTTAAATAACAGAAAATACACATTTCCCCCACCCAACAGGAAGTGGTGGTGTGGTCCAATTATCCTCTTAGGCATATAAGTCCTTTAACCCCTGGCCGCCACCTTTTGTCAGGCAACTCCCCGGGATCATAACAAATGAGAAATGGTAAGAAAGCAAAGATTAGTCAAACAAATAAACTGGAACAAATACACAAGTAACTAAATGTGCGCGCTTACAAATAGAACCAATGCATTTAAACCAATAAACTTATTTGAAACTAAAATGTTTTATTGTATGCCAAAGAAATTAAAAATGTAGAAGTTACCGACTTTTAAGTGTGCCCATGGGTTTGGCCATCACAGTATACACAGCAGCTGTCTGAAGCACGTAAACAAAAACATAAAGATTTCTCTGTACGTTAGTATACTGCCGCTAAAGTGATATGCTAGATGGCTGCAAGAGCGCACAGTAAACAAATCACTGCATGATCAATTTGGTTACAATTCCAGGAAAGGCTTTTGCATACGGAAGAACAATCTTTGCTTAAGTTCTGCAAAAAAAAAACCCAGCCATTTTTAATGTGTCCATTAAATGCGGAAACATTCTTACAGCAATTGTGTTAGATAATACTCTAATGGAAAAATAATAAACCATCAAATAATTAACATTTTCATGCTGTACTGGTTTTGCACGATGGATAATTTTGGTGGTTCTCCATAAGCTTGATAACAAGCTACCGCTTGAGTATTTGGACTGATAAAGAATTATACTAGATGTCTTTCAAGTATTTGAATACGCTAAAGACTGATTAGTTGAGCCATCAGCCACAATAAAAGGACCATGAAAACGTAGCAACTAAATGAAATTAGTGTACTTTTTTCTTTAGAAAGGGATTAAGAAAGCATTTAGAGTCATAAAATAATTCCTTAAAATAAATCAACAAGTGGAAGTGTTGCAGTTAATGTACCGGTGACTGCAGCTGTGCAGCAATTTCTCAGTAGTGCATGCTTCCAGGCACTGATACTGCTTGTAGCAAGCCAGTGCTGTCCAACCGGTGACAGCAAGAAGATGGAGCTGTGAAGCAGGAGGAGAAGAGGGAAACCACAGAGGAGGTTCATGGATTTAGGGGAGGAGGATAGAGGGGTGAGAAAGGGGCATCCTACGGATACGATGAGATAGAGGAAGATGGTACTTTGTGGTGATCTCTAAAGGAAGCAGTCGAAAGGAAAGAAGAAGATTTCAGATTGGATCACATATGGTAAAAGATCTACAGTACAACACAGACATGGCAATGTGAATAAGTCCACATGGCCAGTGTCAATTTCTTGGAGGCGATCATCATGTAACCTGAGGGGATGGAAAGAAGCAACACTGTTTATGTTTGTAATTTACAGGAAACAGAGAAGAGGGGAAGTGTGTTTGTCTGCATGAAGCAACTAATAAAAGATCAAACACCTTTTTGCTGTAACTCAACTCCCAATAAAGCTTCATTTCTGAAAGCCAGATCAAATTGACCAAAGCATTATCTCAGTGATGCTCAATTATGTAAACATGCTAGGGGCACAGCTATGTTCTAAACTGGATATGTATGGGATAAATGTGTATTTTTACTATGTTCATTACAATGGTTAGCAAGGAAAGGAAGTATAATGCAGGGAAAAGTCTAAGGTCAACTTGTCCTCAAGCTATAAGGTCACTTAAAGAGGTAGCTCATACTTCTATGGTTGAATGTGTGGTTTTTGGATGTGGTGGCAGGGCAGGCACTTCTGTCTTTAGAGCCAGCTCTCATTTACTCACACTTTTCATCCTGACCCATTACCTGCCATCAGCGCACCGTGTATGATGCTCATGTCCTCTTCCTCACACCGAGTGAACCTTCCTACCCCACAGTAACCATCATAGCCTTACAGCTTAACTCTTCAAACAAACTGTTGTGACACACTACCTCACGAGCTCGACACGATTACACCCATCATCGTCCCGACTTCCCTTTTTACCTGCATCAGGTCTCATCTTCTTTTTCAGCATGAACTAATTAAGCGATATGTCACCACTATGAGCACAGCAATGATGACTAACAGAGAAATTAAGTATGGAGGGGATCTATTTAGCCATGCAGATGTAGATTTCAGGAATAAGACTTATATTATTTCCCAGGCCTGATGACTCATCCCATAATGATTACCTGCTTTTAAGGTGGCAATTTACAAGAAACATGCTTTGGATGCTTTTATGCGTCATTCGGGACTTGTTTAATATATCCACCCATCCAGAAATTCAGTGCAGTTTGATTTGTACTGTAATCAGATCTCAGAACAAAGTGTAAAAAAATGGCATTTGTAACATTAATTAAGTCAGGAGTCTCCAAGTAGATGCCTTATAAAGTGAGAAAAACTACAGACGGAGCAGAACAACAAGAAGACAGGCTGCTCCTTATTGTTTTATTAAGATATCCCAGGTTGTTTATAATCTGTTTAATAATCTGTTTTTTCTATACTTTTACATTTTTACACTGAAATAAATAAATGGAGGTGTTTGTTTTTACAGTGGCCCAGCCCACTTGAAGTTGAATTGGGCCTATTCTCTTATCTTCTCTCATATACTTACTGTTATTATAGTGGACGCCTGTATTAAACATGGCTAATGTTTCAAATAATGAGGAGTGTAAGTGCAAGTAATCCTTGTGAGCCAAGAATTCTTGTCTTCGGGCTGTTTTTGATGTTGTTGGCTGCTATCAGCAGGAGCAGATATCCTTAAGATAGTAACATGGTCATCTCGGGCACCAAGCAGCTGCTCCTTCAACCTGTCGTTCAAGCCTGTAAGGGGAACTATAGATGCGTGTTTCAAAAACAGATGAGCTGAGGGGCTGAGTGTGGGCAATATGGCCAGTATAAAATAAACTATGCTCATTTTGAACTAAAAACATTCTCATGCAACGTGAGTACTTTTATATTTTAATACTAAAATAAGGAAGACTGGCTAATATGTTTAATTGTAGGTGTAGATGTGAATGTGAGTCTGTCTAGTAAAATGTAAACTGACTGTAGGTGAACTGGCCAAAACGGACAGCGTACAGAAAAACTTATGTAATGACATCTGACCCGGGTGGAGACGCTGGACCTTCACTGGAGTGGGTGAGCTCGAACATCGTTCTGTGTTAGAAACAGAAGAATTCAAAGTGACACCTGGCATTTTCATGCTCAAAGACGCCTTTTTTTCTCCCAATTATGTCATTGTTTTTAAGACATGTACTTTTATGACTTCAGGACACCTAACGCGCTGTGACATGAAATATGAAAGTGAACACAAGGTCACTCACTGACTACAGATGGGAGAAACAAGCAAAGACTGAATGTGCAGCACATGGTAAAAGTAAAGCTACAAAGTTTTTTTTATAGTTTTTTTTGCAGGGGGGTATTTATGTTATTGGTTTATTTCTAATTCAAGATATTGTTATTTTATAAAACAAATTATCTTAAATAAGCAATAATATCAAACACTACGTGAAAATGAATATTCAGAGACTGCAATCACCAATTAAACCTCACAGATGTGTTGCATAATGGGCTTGTTTACATTTATTTTATCTGGGGCTGAGAGACTGAGTGTGCGTAGGTCTGATGAGGACTGAGTCGGCGATAATAGACAGTGTGGGAGG
Organism: Pelvicachromis taeniatus; assembly: GCA_015108175.1. Taxonomy (NCBI): domain Eukaryota; kingdom Metazoa; phylum Chordata; class Actinopteri; order Cichliformes; family Cichlidae; genus Pelvicachromis; species Pelvicachromis taeniatus. The sequence goes on along the minus strand of VURO01024707.1, from coordinate 36,045 downwards.
TAGGGCACACGCACACGCACACGCGCACACGCACACGCACACACGCACACACGCAGAGATACAATTATTTGCTGAGCTGTCATCCATTTGAAATCAAAGGTGTCCCATCTGTAAAAAAGCCAAGAGTTAGAAATTTATTAATTTTCTTTGGTAAGATTTGGTCATATTTTATAGGCTTTTTTTTTTTACTGTAACCAATGCCATGAAGCAAATAATGCATCCTAAGTTTTTCTGCATGATAAAAAGCCAAAAAACAAACATCACTCAGTCCACTTTCTGATTGGGTAACAAATCCCCCCGTTTTTCCAGAAATACTCACTAGAGGATCAAATTTGTTTTCATCTGCAGCTCAAAATAGCCTCACTGTTTGCACAATGTTTATAAAAAAAAAAAAAGTAGTATAGGAGAATAAGTTGGGAAAATTGGAGAATTTTGGATAGACTAAGATATTTTTTTGAATTATGGAACAGAAAAGAGATCATTGAAAGGACTTGATGTCTAAACATGGTAATAAGGCATTAGTTTCAGATAATCAACATTTAATAATCATCACCAAACATCACCTGAGTAAATACAAAATACATTTTATTTCTTGTATTGTGTGAAAAACAGTTAAGCTAACTAGTTGTGCCAACCTTGGTTGCAAGAACTGCAATCACATCTTTGTGGTAACTGTTAATAAGTCTTTCACATTGGGCCACTTTGTAGAATTATTTTAAATCATTCATCCAGCCTGTTTAAGATTATTCTAAAGCGTCTCAACTGGATTTAAGTCCTTCACTAGGCCACTAATTGTTTAATTTTATTTGACTTTTGTTGGTTTGTTTGTGGAGTTGTGTTTTGGATCATCGAGCGCTCTTGAACTTCAGGGCATGAACTTACAGCTGAACATTCTTCTGCAGGATTTTCTGGTAGAGATCATAGTTTCATGAATTCTCATCCAGATCCTGAAGCAGCAAAAACCATCACACTACCACCACCATGTCTGACTGTTTGCATGATTTTCTTTTTATGAAATGCTGTGTTAGTTTTACACTAGACGTAACAGGGCTTTTGTCTTGTCACTCAGGACCATCAAGATGTGTTTTTGGTAAATGTGAGCTGAGCCTTTGTGTTCATTTTGGTCAGCAGTTGTTTTCTCCTTGGAACTCTCCCATGGATGCCACTTTTGCCCAGTCTCTTTCTCATTGTTGAATCTTGAACGCTGGCCTAAATTGAGGTGGGTGATGCCTGCAGTTCTTTAGATGTTGTTCTGGTTCTTTTGTGACCTCCTGGATGAGTCTCTTGGAGTCATTTTGGTAGGTTGGCCACTCTTGGGAAGGTTCACCTCTGACACCAACAAGAGATTGCAGGTTTTCTCCATTTGTGGATAATGACTCTCACTGTGGCTCACTGGCATCCCAAAGCCTTAGAAATTACTTTACAACCCAGACTGATAGATATCAATGACTGTTTCTTTAGATTCTGGCATGATGGCAACTTTTTTTCTCTTAGTAAATGATATCATCATTAAAAAGTGTAACTTTTCTCTATGTTAAAATTAGTTTGATGATCTAAAACAACCTAGCCATAAATGCATCTCAAAACTATCACACTACGATTGATTACAGTGCGGTCATAACTGTACAGATATTGCTTTTGCAGCTGTGTGTTTACTTGCTGACTGCTGTAAAGCTTCTATTTTCTCTCACAATAACGATAAAAACAAAATACAGATCATATTTTGCTGGTTTTCGTCCCTCGTGTGAATGTTGCTGATGAAAAAGGACACAGGCTAAACAGATGGCAATGCACATCAGACACAGGAATGCTGCTTTAATCATTACATTCTCAGAACCAGAGGAAGGCCTTAAAACTTTTTAAATAAGACTTCCCCACCCTGCCACCAAAATCCTGCAATGACTGTGTGACTGGGTGAAAAATGTCACCTCTGACACTAACAATATGTTTCCTGAAGAGATCACGCCTTTTGTACCTGTGAAGTTACAAAAAAAAAACTCCTACACAATGTGCTCTCAGAACATGATAAATCTTCTATTATATGATTTTTGGTCTAGTCTGTTACTTTCAGGAGGAATGAATAGATAAGTTATCTAAATAAATACAAAAATAAATAAAGGTGTCGTTAAAAAGAAGCTACTAACACATTGCAAATAGTGCATTTAAAGTAAACAATATGCATTGAATTTGACACAAACATTTATTATATGGATTTAAAATACATGCGCACAAATGGCAAAAAAGAGCATTTAAACAGATCAATTATAAAAGTCAAATCCACTTTTCAGACCACAACTATGTTTAGTCACATTTAAAAGGGCATTTGAGTGCATGTTGGCCATTTTTGGAAGCGCTGTTATTAGGAGGTAGGTGTATGACCAGCATGAGTGTCAATTAAAAAAAAACATTCTTCAGGTTTGGCCTTTGAGTTAATGACAATACAAAGAGCACATATATCAAATATTTTCATGCATCTAACTGCACAAACACTGTGTACCATGCATACAAACACTTGCTTAAATGACTGAAAAGCAGACTCGACTGGCACAGCTTGATGAAATATCCATCTGACATGTTGCGCAAAATACAGCAAGTATATGGTGGTTTGTTAGGAGCATGATGGTGCTTTCATTTGAAGTCAGACTTTTCCCGTCACCAGTCAGAATTTTCAACTGGAACACCCCCTCGAAAGTCGAAGCAGCCGCACCAAAACTGTAAAATGTGTAATCTGTACTGCTACTATTATGTATGTGACTTGCAAAATACTTTTCCTACCTTACTAACGGAAAGAGCTAAACTGGGGGTTGATGTAACTCCCAGTTCTGACATCCCAGGCAAATGGAAGGCAGCATAAGGTAAACATTCAGATGAAGAATAGTGTTACAAGTGTACAGATGTCAAGTATATAAAGGCATAACCAGAATCTATTTTCTTTGTCAGTCCATATAAGCATGTGAAAGTTTAAGATAACAAGAGGAAAAATTCTGTTTCACATAAGAAAATTAATAAAGCTGGGATGGTTGTTGTCCAGAAGAGCGCAAAACAGCGCCACCTGGATGCAGAACTGTGGCATTTCATCAATATAACTGCTGGGCCGTTTTCATGTGTTCACAACTGTGTCCCTGTACCAAGATGGGTCTGAGTTTGATGCTTTTTGCAGGATCATGGGTTCCTTTTTTAGTGTGGTTTTATGACTTGTCTGCATTGTAGAAAAACCCGTAGTAGAAGAGAGCGCTGATAGCCAGCAGAGCGACTGACAGCAACATGTTCCTTCGGTTTTCACCTCGTAATATCTCCAGCTCCTTGTCTGGAAAAGCAAAAGCAAAACTGTATAAAATGTGCAGCAATCCTCTGGCATGAGCAAAACCAGCAAATGATCTGCTGTCTGGGGCCAGTTTACAACATGCTGTAACTATTTTTGTATATATGGGAAATCTGGCACAGTCAAAAGAATATTTTGTATACTGCACTCAGAAAGCATGACATTCTTCGGTTTTCTTAAATTTGTCATCAATAAAATTTTATTTTCACCTGCTGACAACTAGATATGGCATGTTGATTAGTCTGCTGATCAGTTTGTCAATTAACCCTGTAGTGAAAAAGGACTATGTGGTCCTCGAGCACTCAACAAATATTTCAAATACACTGCACATTCTTCAATAGGAAAATGAAGAATACACACTGAATACACATGAACAAGAATATTAACATTTGGGCTCACCTAGTTTTTGCACTCTCTCATTCATGATGGTCATTTCATCCTCCAGATCTTGTCTGAGGTTAAAAAAAAAAAAAAAAGGGGGTGTGGGTGAATA
>VURO01024707.1:15871-28560 GCA_015108175.1 Pelvicachromis taeniatus | reverse complement strand
TTTTTTCCAATTTAATTTTTTTTTTTTTATTTCTTCCCTTTTTTTTTTTTTTTTTTTTTCTGTGTCTGCTGATGTTGAACTACGTTTTAACTTGATATAAAACAGAAACTTTTGTGACTCACTTTGGCATGTTTGATTTTTAGTGTTCGGGTAGACAGCGCCGGGACCATGATGAGGGAACCAAGGCCGTGAGCGATCATCAGCTTCAGAGTAGTACACAGAAGATAACACAATCAGCCCTCATCAAGCTCCTCTCAGGGGTACAGGTAAAAATATATTGAGATGTGTGTGTGTATATGTGGTAGATAGTAACTTTGGTTCAGTTCAATTTCATTTACTTTAATTCAGTTCAATCATTTATTTATAAAGTAGCAAATCAGAAAAACCCTCAACAATCAGGTGTGAGCAAGCACTTTGCGATAGTGGGAAGTAGGAAGCCACGACAGGTTGGGAGTGAAGGGAAAGAGAAGAGAAAATAAATAAGAGAGCTAGACAAAACACAGTCTGAGGGAGGAAGAGGACAAAGGCATGCTGCAGTGTTGTATTAACATGTGGCGAGTGAAAAGAGGTGAGTGGAGGTCAGCACCAGTCTGAACTTAAAGGAGCATAACTAAAGGAGGGTTCAAAGTCACCTGATGCAACCTTAACTATAAGCTTTGTCTTAAATCTTAAAATTAGATAGTGTCTGTCTTCTTAATCCAAATTGGGAGCTGTTTCCACAGAAGAGGGATGTTAAAGATGAAGGCTTTGCCTCCCATTTTACTTTTAGAAACAACAATAGGATAACTTGATGAGGCCTGATTGTTCAAGATTATGTCAATAAGGAGACAGATTTTAAATTCAGTTCTGAGTTTATCAAAGAACCAATGAGAAGAACCCAGAATAGGAAAGATATGGTCTCTTTTTCTTGTCCCTGTCAGTACTCTAGCTGCAGTGTTTTGGTTTAACTCATCTGTTTTCAGGTTTGGATATAGATGAGTACCATATGCATAGCAATGAAACTATATGCAGTGTTTTCTAAAATTATTGCAGAAGAGAAGCATTTATAATGTATATAGTATTGGTCCCAGCACAGCACCCTGTGAAACTCCATGACTAAATTCTGTGTGTGAAGAAAATTCCATATTTACATGAACAAATTAGAGTCTATCAGACAGATATGACAAACCCCCTTAAAATATTGTCATCGACCACTGCAGTGATCGTTAACATGGACATGAGTCCACTGTCAAAGACTGTTTCTGTGCTACAATGTACTTTAAATCGTGACTGAAACTCCTCAAACAGACTATTCCTCTGTAAATCATCAGTTAAATAACAGTGATGGTGATTGGTGCATAGTTAGCTAAGACAGTTGGGTCAAGTAAAGGCTAAAGTAAAAGCTATATGTAGATCCTCCTGAGAACCAGCCTATTCATTTTTTTCCTCTTTCATTTGTTTTTTGTCTACACCTTTTGAGTCATTTGAGCTATCCTATGAGGTCCTGATGTACTAAATAGAGGACATCAGGGCTTTCCATTGATATCTCGTGTGTTTGGGTGGCCTCTTTTAGCTCCAAAGACGCAGGAAATCACAAAAAAGTTTAATGTGAAGGTCCTTTTTTTTTCCTGGTTCTCAGGAGGATATGGATAGTTAGGAAGGCTTTGTGTAAACACTCCCTTCATTTGTCCCCTCTGTGTGTTTGTGGCAGGCTGTGAAGCAGGACCTGAGTGAGTTGTTTGCAGTGTATGTGAGTTTTGCCACTGAGTTGGAGGAGCAGAGCAAGCAGCTCCTGGAGAAAGTAGAGCAAGCCAACTCTTCTCTGAACAGTCACAGTGAGGATGAGTTTCAGAGTAAGTATCTGAATGGAACCTCAGGTTAACATTAAAGTAGCATCTGTAGCAGGTAACGCTGATTATGTTTGGTGTTTTGAAACCATTTTGGCTACAAATGTGGAAGCTGCAATGGATCCTGAAACAGTGGAGCAGCGGTTAGAGGAGCCGCATCACAGAGCATGTAGACTCTGACTTTGGTACTTAATTTAATTGGCTAAAGTTTCCCGTAAGATGATTTTTAGGCTGACAATAACAGTATTCAGAACTTTAAAATGTTCAAACTTATGTTCGTTCGCAAGCTGCAAATTTAAACAGAGTTTGCAAGAACCTATCAAATTTGCTGTAGATATCACCAGCTGATCACAAAGACAGGACGATATTGATAGTCTTCAGGTAAACCTGCCAAAAATCCAATGCTGTGAGTTGATTAAAACTAGGTGTACTGTGGGTGCATGAATGCCTTAATATCCATGTCTTATACTGTACATAACTGTTGGCTTTCTGAGATGATATCCTTTATATTAAAGTCCAGATCATTTTCTTAAGGCTTCCACTATGAAATCAAAGTATTTCCTTATAGTTTCAAACACTGTTTAAACACAGAGACAACATTGTGGCCTTTCACAGTTCATTTCATATTCACGGTCTCATCCTGATATGTGTGGATGCAATTGTTTCTTACAAGGTGAATGTACGTGTGTGTCGCAGGATGAAAGAATTGTCCTGAATTCAGAGATTTGCAGATGACCGTTGCTCTGGAGTTGATTGCTACACAGATGGCCTTTCGGTCACAGTACTTAAAATAGTGTTAGCTACATGTTTGAGACTCCAGTGCTAAATCTATCCCAGTGTTAAATGCACTGCAGAAGTAATTACGCAATCTTTTCCAGTCATGATAAAAAACAAAGTACAGCCTTTTTAAATTCTATGGTTTTGCATATCAAAACATGATAAAAAATAACATGGTTTACTGGTTTAAAACATTTGGGTGGATCTAATACAATGACAAGTAGGAAACATATTAGCAATGATCTTAGCAATGCAATTGTTGCTGCCCATCAATCTTAATAGGGTTTAAGGCTATTTCTAAAGTCCATCATTCAGCAGTGAGAAAGATTATTCACAAGTGGAGATTATTCAAGATTGCCAATCTTCCCAGCAAATTCACCCTGAGGTCAAGCTGTGCAATGATCAGAGAAACTGCGAAAAACCTAAGAGCTACATCTCAAACTCTGCAGGCATCAGGTAGTATGTTAAATCTTAAAGTTCATGAGAGCACAGTTAGAACAGACAGAGTGTGGATTTTTTTTTTTAAAGGTTTTTTAGGCGAAAGCTGCTTCTCTCTAAAATAAAACATGGAAGCACAGCTTAGCTTTGCAAAGTTGGATCTGAACAAACCACAAGACTACTGGAACAATGACGAGATCAAAGTGGAGATGTCTGGCTATAATGCACAGCACCACATTTGGTGAAATACAAACACAGCATATCAGTACAAACACCTCTTGGTGGAGGGGTAATGACTTGGGTTTGTTTTGCAGCTACAGGAGGTGGGCACCTGATCATCATCACTGATTTGACCATAAACTCCTCCAAATGACTAGGTATTCAAATGTGAGGCCAGCTGTCTGACGGCTAAAGCAGGGCTACAGCTGGTTCATGCAAATGCTCCCAGGTGCAGCAAGAAATCTGTCAAGAATGTCAAAAATATAAAAGAATGAAGGTGTTGCAATAGCCCAGTCAAAGACCAGACCTCAACCTGATTAAAAATGCTGTGGCAGGACCTAAAGACAGTTGTGCATAAACAAATACCCGCAAACTCAAAAATCTGAAGCAAAAGAAGAGGTGGGCAAAATTTCTCCATACTAATGTGAAAAATGGATAAAGTCTGATATTTATATACAGATAAAGCATCATGTTATTAATGCTAAAAGTGGCTCTAGAATCTACTCAATCATAGCGTGTTCTTAGTTTTTCACACTGCTTTTGTGTCTGGGCTTAATTTCTCTTAAATAAATAATAACACTGTGTAATATGTCATGTGTTGGTGAGGCTGACTTTACCTAATTGTAAATGTAAACGATAATGTTAATGTCGTGATACGTAGAACCTTAGAACTGTTGTTAAAAAGGGGACAGCATGATGTTGAATGTGATACACTGAACCTTAGTTCTGACTGAAGAATTCTTACTGACTGGACTTTTGGACACCATGTGCAGATTTGCAGGTTCGTGTTGCAGCCCTGGAGCACTCTCTGGAGGAAGAAAGGAAGAACTGTAGGGCAGAGAGGCAGAAGAGGAAAGAACTTCACAACATGCTGGTGGTAGGGAGACAAAAGTGTCAAATGATAGAATAAAAAGAAAGAGCTGTACTAAATCTTTTAATCACTGATGTTTGTTTTACTCCAGGAGCTCAGAGGGAACATTCGGGTTCACTGCAGAGTGCGTCCAGTTCTTCCTTTTGACGAGATCCAGTCCTCAGCTTCTGGATCAGGGTGGGTGAACAGGCAATGCAACACGAATACACAATTAAAAGAAGAAAAGTTGTTAAAAATGAGAACTTAAGATAACCTTTTCTCCATCAGGTCTGTGTCATCAGAGGAAGTAATCCACGCAGTCAGTGATGTCAGTGTTGTGTGCACGACTCTTACAAATGATTTTTATTGATTGCTGCATACCTGCCTTTACTTTAATCCCTCTTTTTATTTAGGATACAGTGATGGTGAATTGCGTGAAAGCGGGGGTGCTGGTACAAAATAAAATGTTCGAGTTTGAGAGGTAAAAGAATATGCCGGCATCACCATACGACATTTCTCAGATTATTTTTTAATTGTTAGTAACTATGCACACTTCTTTCAGGGTGCACGGACCCGAGGATTCCCAGGAGGCAGTGTTTGAAGAAGTCAAGTCGCTTCTCACATCTCTGCTGGATGGGTGAGCATGAAACTATGCATGAAAAAAGAGCACTATATCAAGTCAAATGTTATTCTGATGGATTAATTCAACAGTCTTCATTTAACACTCCATTGCTTGAATGAGTGGAGCAAACTGAGCAGCATAATATGACTGCATGGCTTCGGCAGTAATTGAATGTCACCTTCCTTCCTGCCTTTCAGCTATAATGTGTGTATCATGGCATATGGGCAGACAGGCAGTGGGAAGACTCACACCATGATGGGATCCCAGTTCCTGGACGAGCTCTCAGGGACACAGCAGGAGGCGCGGCAGGGTATTATCCCTAAGGCTGCTGCTGAGCTCTTTCGGTGAGAGGAAAAAAGGGCCGGATTATTTGTGTTTCTCAAAATGTCCAACGTCTAACAATAAAAACTCTTTGTGAAGTCTTTTTAGTAGTTTGGTCATGAGAAAGCATGCATCGTTTTGTGTTTTCTTTTCCTTTCTGTTACCATTTGACACCCAGGCTGATCTCTGAGAAGCCTGCAGAAAGCCACACAGTGGAAGTGTCAGTGATGGAGGTGTACAACAATGAGGTGTTTGACCTGCTGGCCAGGGATGAGCACAGCAATGCAGCTGGCCAGCGACGGGATGTCACCACCACCGCCTCCGGTACCAGTCAGGTCCCCTCCCTCACATATGAGTGAGTAGAGCCAGAGCTGAAATACAGCGGGTTATGTGCGCTTTTGTATGACTGGTCTACATACCAGAAGAACAACATACTACAGCATACTAGAACGTTTTACATAAAAGTACTAAGACCAATCATCACCACTATTCATAAAAAAGAGGGCATGTGTACCGTTGGGCCCACATGGAATTACAAGCTGTCCTCCTCTGGTTTTTCAGACTTTATTTAGTTCTTGATCACACAGACAGGAATTCTGCTCTTGGCCACGTTTCTGGTTGAAGTGGGCAGAGAAAAGAAGCTCAGCCCACTCTATGCTATTTGCTGAGAGCTAATCTACGAACACATGTTTATGAAGCTTTAAAAAGATAAGCCAGAAATTCAGCTCTGAATTGAAAAGTGGTGAAAATGAAGCTAAAGGAGAGCAAAAGGGAAAGACACATGACTCCTGATGAGTCATAATAATGCTCTCAACTGCTTAAAAGGTTTTTAGCCTTGGCAACTTTATAAGAATGGAAAGTTTGACTCTTTTCCCCAGCAGAGTTGAAAAAACAAGTAAATAATTTAATTCGTAAACCTTCACTATTTTCTGTTTATTGGATAAATGAAATCTAAAACGAGTAATGGTCTAATAGTAGGAGACATATTGTGGAGGAAAAGAACATTTTAAGGTCAGCTAACAATCGTTACTGCTTCACAGTAGTTTGCCTTTGCCAGCCCAACAAACACATGTTGGGTTGTGCCTCATCTAAAAACAAGCCCTTAAGATATAGGTTTCTGTTTGTGAGGTTATTTTTGATGGTCTTCCTCCTCCCACATGGGAGTGGACCACACCTCACACAGGACACAAAAACACCAAAGCATGCGATTAGTATAAAAAGTGCTGTAAAAATGAAATAATGCCAACCCAAATGTTTAGTGGAGGATTCTCTCAGTTCTTTTCCACCATGCTACACTCTGCAACAACTGTATATAGTGTACACACTTCAAATGTCCACGCTACAGACAAGCTTTAAATTTTCCAGTGTGGGTGCTTCACACACATTTTCAACCCAGAATCACAGATCTGTGTAATCACCACCGCTCCATCTCCGTGCCATTATTACTTCTCTTTGTTCACTAAAAAACAGGTTTAAATTGTCTCTTATTCCTCAAGCTAATAAACGTCTAAACGATGGTGATACACAGCTTGCTGCAGCACAGCTGAGTTTGGCCCGTGTTCTTTTGCCACCAACCAGCTCACTGTTGAGGATCTCTTATATAACTCAAGAATTCATGTGCTTATTATGACAACATCCATCTGTCCATCAATTTTGTTAACTAATTGTTGAGGCTGAATTGAAATCACATGATATTTCCATACACCTACATGGAGCAAACACTTCAACATGAGAGCATGCAACATATGCAGACAAAGGCATCCTCTAAAGCGAGCTGGCATCTGGCAAGAGACGCCCTCAGCTGTACTACAGAGATGTCTCATAGTTTGACACGAAGCCCCTGGGACCCTCACAGCTGATTACCCAAAGTGGAGAGGCACACTGGGACGGGAAGGTAATATAATAAGAAACTAAGAAAGTGGAGCTGTCAAAGAATGCAAACAAGTCTGATCTGATTACATATGACAGTGAGATTTAGTATAATGGTTGTTGTTCCTCTAGATGTCGGGTGTTTTACAATTAAGTGAACCATATGTTTTAACAAGCAGAACATTATTGTCACCTTTTAAAGCTGATTGTGAATTTTAGCTGCAGTTAGCTCTATATTACATTTTGTACTGCTTAATGTTCCACAGTTTAATTAGCTTGGTAGTAAGTGTGACTGACTTGTGTTGGGCAGGCATACAATGTGATTTTTCATGTAGTTGAATTTATAAGAATGCCTCTGATGTGGCTGAAAGCAGCGCTGTGGGCAATCCAGTCAAAACAAGCAGACTCCACAGAACAAAGAAGAGCTGCATATTTGACTGATAATATATTAACGAAATCTGAAAATACTAATAACAGCTTTAATAATGAAATCAATTTTTTGTATTTTAAGTGCTTTTTCTTTAATAATGTAATAAATTTTTTGTATTTTAAGTACTTTTCCTTTATGTTTTGCAGGCCTGTGAGTAATGCCTCTGAGGTGATGCAGATTATTAGTAGCGTTCTGAAGCTCAGGGCTCGCAGTCCCACTCTTGTCCACGCTGACTCATCACGCTCTCACCTCATTGTCACCCTCACGGTTTCCTCCAAGAGCCCCAATGCAGTGGCCCTGGGTGAGATGCATTCCTGGGAGGAACTCTTTCAGTGGCCTGCCGTTCAAATGTTCTTGCATTGTAACCCTTTCGCTCTTCCATTCAGCCCACAGGCTACAGAGTGCCAAGATGGACATGCGGCGCTCCACCCAGAAGGAGTGGTGGAGTCCACGCTGTCGCCGTGCCAACTTCGCCGCCCACAGCTCAGCTGACGAACCCTCTGCAAGCCCTGCGTCCTCTCCCTGCTCGACCCCGTCCCTTTCCCCCTGCCCGTCCCCGAGACACAGCATCACTCAGAGTCCGTTCAGGACAAAGCTTCAGCTGGTGGACCTGGCTGGCAGCGAGTGTGCTGGTAGGTGCTCCGTGCTGGAGGACATTTGTTGAATTGGATGGCATTCTGGAAATTTTAGTTCTCCAAGTGATTTCTGATGGAATACACAAGGTTTTAACTGGAAAATGAAAATATATTTTCATGCCAGCACATGGTTAATTGGAATCTTACAAATAAACTGCTGCTGGCACACATCTTTGAATTAAGAATCAGAATTAAAATACTTTATTACTCCCTAAATAAATGATGTGGTTACAGCTACAGAACAGTAGCAGACTGAACTAAATCCAATAATACAATATATTATAAAGTTACAAAATATAAAAAATATATGTTTCGTATAATATTGCCTTAATATATACAAATAGATCAATTATCAATATCCAGAATATTACATCGATGAAATATATACTGGTATATGTTGACATTTTACTATAAACTGTGAACTGTAAAATTTTGTTATTGGAGCGTGTGCAGAAGGGTGTAACTATTGCACTGTGTACTGTGCATTAGATGGAGGAGTTGTACTGGGAGAGAAAACCAGCAGTAGGTGCTTCAGTCAGACCTTTAAATCTTTCTGCAGTGTTTTGTTTTATTTTACTGGGAAACGGGAGAATCAAGACATGACAAATCTGCCTACTGCTTAGCTTTCCATGACTATTTTTGAGTCTGTTTGAGCTAAATATGCAGTTTAGGAGTTTCATTTTTCTGTCAGAGCCTGGAATAGGAACTACACAGTGATTAATCGAATAGGTTGGGCGTCAAAGTAAAACAGGGCACTTTATATTGTAAGGTGATATAATAATGGAGAAGAAAAACAAACAATCAAAAAATCCCCTTTGAGAAAGCACTTGGCAACAGTTGGAAGGAAAAATTACCTTTAAACAGGAAGAAACTTCCATCAGAACCAGGCTCAGGTGATGTAACCAGTTCTGGTGAGGGGTGGGAGACAGGACCAAAGTTATGGCTGTGAAAGATAGCCAGATATTCTCTTTCTAGTTCCTGTCAGTACTCTTGCTGCATTATTTTGGATCGACTGAAGACTTCTGAGGGCATTTTAAGGGCATCCTGATAATAATGAATTACAATAGTCCTGCCTAGAAGTAATAAATGCATGAACTAGTTTTTCAGCATCACTCTGAGGCAGGATGTTTCTAATTTTAGAGATATTGCCCAAATGCAGGAAAGCAGTCCTGCATATTGCTGTAATATGCACACTGAAGGACACATCCTGGTTATACGTGATTCCTCACAGTGTTAATGGAGGTAATGCCTTTCAGAAATATCTGGTTAGTCACCATGTTTCTAAGATTTTTAAGCCTGACTACAATAACTTCAATTAAAGAACAGATTATCTAACTTTAGGGCCTCCAAATGTGTCCCAGGTATGTCTGGAGTTTCAGGTGCAGCTCTCTGGGAGTCATCGTGCATAAACCGTAGTCTCTCTGCTCTGTCCGATGTCCTTGGAGCCCTGGCTGAACACAGACCACACATCCCTTACAGGAACAGCAAACTCACTCATCTGCTGCAGGATGCCATAGGTGAGTCACACACACGAACACACATTATTTATTCTTTTTACGTCCAGTGACTCACGATTTCCCGTGTCCGCGTCTTCTGGAAAAGATGAACTCAGCTCCACAATAACCTAATCCAGGGTTGCAATTTGTGCCCAAAAATGAAAGGGAAAAACCATCTGTCTTCCACCTTATGTACCTCTCATTTCATCCACCAGGTGGTGATGCCAAGCTGCTAGTGATGCTCTGTGTCTCCCCGACGCAGCGCTTCATCACCGAGTCCCTGCAGTCTCTTGGTTTTGGCACGCGGGCACGGCAGGTACAGAAGGAGCCACCCCGAAGAAAAAATAATAACCTCAAAGTTAAATAACAAAGCAAAGGAAGGTCTGTAACATAGATCCTTTATGAGTCATTGCAACAAATAGAAGAGTGAGGATGAGGGTTACAAAAAGGGCACAACATCCACCCTTATGGGTAGTATAAGAACTTCATTCTAGCCTTAACTAGTATATCTAGTATTTTTTGATTTTGCAGTTATTGGAGGTTTGGTTACTTTGTAATGGAAGCAGATCATGTTTCACCCTTTCCAGAGTAATGTTTTCCTTACTAATAATTATGCAGGCATCTTTAACCTCCTAGGACCTGGCATTCACATATGTGGACACATTTTGGGTTGTTTAAACCAAAATACAGCATTTTGCTCTACAAGGACCTGATATCCTCTTACGAGGACATTATACTGCCACTGTTCAATCGAAATTTCAAAAGAATGTCCTTATATGTAGATCTAATTTTTCTCAGAAATAAAAATCACATTTAAAAAAATAAATAAATAAATCTGGTAATTCTTTGTTTTTACATTGATCAGGTCCCAATCAGCCCAGATAGCAAAGAGAAATTAAAAATGCATGCCCTGAACGAGTTCAGGTCTTAGGAGGTTAAAGCAACATGTATATTTATACATTTACTTAGAATTTAATGTCTTAATGTTTTCTGAAACTGCTGATTCTCAGTAATACTGTGTGCAATGAAGTCTTGCAGTGCGTGTGTACATCATCATACATAAACTTAGTACATGTGAGAAGACTTTATTAGCTCTTTATTACATTGATTAAAGCTAAAATAGAGAACATGCCGACAGGAAACTAAACTGCACTGTATATTGAAAAAGAAAAGCTTTTTGAGTCTTAATGCATTCTGCTGTGAATTCATTTCAGTACTACCTACCCCTGCTTTGCCTTCTCTTTTGTTTTGTTTTCCCAGCCCAGCATTTATGTTTACACAGTATTTATACACATTTTTGGTTACATATTAAAAATCTCTCAGAAGATTCCATGAAGTAGAAAAATGTATCTGCATTAAAAAATAAACAGCTGATATGAATGTTCTTGTGTAATCAGTCTTAACAATCCTATAAATAAAAAATAAAGACAAGTCATTTAAAGTTTATGGCTCACGCTTTATATAAATTACAAATTACAGTGGGGTGTAGTTCCACTAAGCTCTCACCTCTGTGTAGATAACATGGAGGAATCCATGTATGCTCAGGTAGGGAACTATAAAGTTATTAGTCCACTGTGGTGTAATGCATCAGTGTGATCCTAAAATACACAGCCTAATGATTATTTGCAAATGCAGTTTCAGGTCTGTTGACTCCAGTTTAATGTTCGGAAGAAAAATCACACAATTCCCTCTGAAGTGAACCAGTTGGACATCTTCCCAGCGAATAGAATAACACACTGTATCTGGTAATTAAATCTCTTTTTCATCAGCTCCCCTTAGTTCCACACACTCGCACTTATTAATAAGGCTTCCTCCTACCAGCATGCTGCAAACTGCGAAATGTTGCGAGTCTCTAATCCGTGCAGTCCCAAAGCTGGCATGCTTTTGAGGCACGCGTGTCATGTGCCACCCTGACAGGAAAACTGAAATGCCCAAAGTGGGGTTTTTTTTTGTTTTTGTTTTGCTTTGTCTTTTGAAAACGGCTGGCTTGGAGGATAAAGAGTGACAGAAGAAAACAAAGCTATGACTGGAACAGAAGTAAGAAGATAATAAACACGGAAACTACAGGAGAGTTTGGGGAGATGACAGAGGAGAGGAAATGTGGAAATGAGATGAGAGAGAAATGGGAATGAAGGAATGTAGGAGTGTGAAAGCACATGAAACTGAACTTTTATTTTAACCTTCACTCTTTATCTGCATCGGAGAAAATCCAAGGCAGTTTCTAACAGGATGAGTTTTGTATAAGGTTCAGGATGTGGATCATCTGTGGAAATTCTCCTTTACACATAGATTACCTGGAAACAGGGAAAAATGTGTATTTCCCAACCGGTTGGTTAGTGTTTGTTGGAGGTTGCAGGCAGTCACTGTGAAACATATTGCTAAAGCCCCAGTCATGGAGATCTAGACTGGTCAATGACACCCCTGACAACCACAATTTGCTAGGAAAAAATGTTGGTTAGCGGATGGGTGCAGTCGCCTGTTGAAATTAGTTGCGGCAAACCTTGCTGTGAGTGCTTTGGTCTCTAGCAGATTATGGCAAGCTAGAAAAGCCAAATATCTCCTCAAACCCATCTGTTGGCTCAGCTGGTTTGCCATAAGTCAGCAATCAAGTTTAGCAATCAGCCTTTTCATTTGGTTCATGTCAGCTGGAAATATTTCCTTCAATTTCCCCCCAAAACTGGAAATACCTTTTTCTGACAGTATCCCAAATTCAATTTGAGTTGGCTCTTTTTTTGTCTTAATGAACAGATATTTGTAGGTTTTGCCATCACACTAAAGTATTTAATTCATATCAAAATTATAAAAGCAAAATTGTGCTAGCTTAATAAAAGGAGCAACTTGTCTCTCAAAGCGACTGGTTTGAGTTCATTTGAGGTCTTGGCCATGATCCAGTTACATGTGATTAAAGCTGCACTTTTGGAGGTTTAGGGACCGCAGCTCTTATTAATTTCATTTTTAATCTGTGTAGCTCACTGAGAAATCATGGCTTGTGTTCAACCAGTAATTAAATTAAGCTCAGTTATTTTATTTTTTTTACAATGAACAGGGCAAGCTACCTCAACAACAACAAACAACAAACCCTGAAACATAACATTAGATTTTTATTAATTCAAGCAAACTGTTACAGTAAACAGTTACATAAGTTACATGGTATACAGTATTGATCCAATCTTTTTTCTCCATTTATTTTTTTCCTCCTTTCAACC
>VURO01024705.1:32680-75307 GCA_015108175.1 Pelvicachromis taeniatus | reverse complement strand
GTAAATGGAGTCATAATCCTTTCTCCCGCGCGCTTGGAAAAGCTTCTTCTCTGGCAGATTAATGGCGCACGGCGCACGCTTCAACCATCTGTTCCACGAGTGGCATCCCACTAGCGCGAGCGCCTCTTCTCCTGTCTTTTACAGGACTCCTTTGTCTCTCCATAAAGCAGATCTGCAGTAAACACAACACCGACCTTCCCATTGCACGTTTCAAAATAAAATACTTAACGCAATCTACGTATCGAGCGCGTTTTCGCTTGTAGAGTGAGACATTCATCTGATTTTTTTGGGAGGTCGCAGCCGGTTTTTGCAGATTTCGCTACGTTTCGACGATCATACCTGAATGAAACAATATTTGATTCCTAAATATAAATGTGTGAAACTGTGCATTTTTCAAACTTTCCATTCCTTTCCCCATATCGGTTTGATTAGAAATGCCTTGATTAACAGGTTTTAACTGCCGTGTTACAGATTTCCAGCTTTTCCGGGAGCACACATAAGGTTTTGGTTTCTCTTGTGCATATCAAACGACATCTATACAACTGTGTAAACACAGGTTACACTTGCAACACACGGATTCATTTATGCAGACACGATTGCACAACAGAGTTTTAGGTTACTCACATATGCATCACATGAACTTTTCCAGAAGTCATGCACTTCCCATTTTAAAGATAGCTCTACTTTGTCGACAGTCTCGGTCTCTTTATTAACTCTGTTAGTCTCCGTTGTGAAATGTAAGATTCTTTCGTCCTTCAAATACTTGCCAATTCAAGGCAAACGTGTCACCCTGCCTTACAGCTTTTTATTTATTCATTCGAAGAATGAATATATGACCTATTTAAATTTGCTCATGGAAAAACTTTATTGCATTTTCTTTTTATGAGGATGATCAGTTCTACGAGAGACAATAAATGTTGAGCAAAGAGTTTGGTTTGGTGAGGCACTGCGCGTTACTAAAACTGAGCGATAGCTTAAACACACACGCGCGCGCGCGCACGCACACACACGATATGCAGGTAAAGATTGGTCATCGATCATATCAAAGAAATATGGACTTAATTCAATTTAAAAGCAATTTTCCAAGCATAACTTAAAAAAGTGATTACCTACGTTTCTGTGTTTTTTTTTACGCGTAATATCTTTGCTTATATCGGTAAATAGACTGCAGTGGACAGGATGTGCGAGAGAGGGGGGTACATAAATTAAAGAAATGACCAGTTTTGCAAGCCTCCTTGTGACTCTCAATTATTGTTCATACTCTGTGTTCTGTTACAATCCAGTCTCGTTGGCCACATGTAAAATATCTTTATAGAACTGCTGTTATATTGGTGGCAATTTCTGCTGCCCTCTTGGAAAGATCTCTTGGAAAAGACATTCTTAATGTTTGTGAGACATTTTACTCCAATAAATAAAAGACATACAACTGACGTTGTCAAAAACTGATTGCAGCTTCTACCTTGTGACAAGATGACTTGATATCATTAATGAGGAACATGTCTGAGATGTGTTTAAAATACTGGAGGCCAACAAGCCATTTACAGCACTCCGACCACTTTTTGCGTCCACCGATTGGGACATCTTTTTGTGGCTGACATGCGTAAAAAGCGGTTAGTAAAACCGTGGGGTATTGTCTCGTGGAGTGGGGAGAGGACAAATGATTAAAAAAAAAAAAGAGGGACACACAGTCACCCTATTCATCGTGTGATTGGAGTAAGTCACCAAAATATCCTCGAACAGTCAGAATTCAGGCACAATTCAGGTCAGGAATGAAGTTTCAGTGTTAAAGAGGAACCTTCTTTAATTTCTCTGAAACCGTATTTAGAAATTGCCCACCTTAAAAAACAAACAAAAAGAAGAAGAAGAAGAAGAAGAAGAAGAAGAAACGTCATATGGGCGGCATAGAGCTGCGTAGCTCTCACTTTCCGGGCAAAAAGCCAGGCTGAAAGTTCAGTTTATTTCCACCCCATAAAACTTTCACCATGGGCTGCCTTCTACTGGGATTAACTTACCATCACAGTTTGTTAATATCTGACTCTTTCTAGATCTTTCTGAAAATACATGCCAACCTTTGAGCTCTACGCATGACCGCCTTGCCTCGCCAACTGATGCAATGCGCTCCTACCGCTAGAGGATAGTGTTGACTTTGATAAGATTTAGCCCTGGATTATTAAAATAAATACTCATGTAAAAAAAATCTCAAGGCTATTTCTCAAGAACTTGTTTGGGGAGGGAGGGGTGGTGGGTAGACATCTCCAAAACAAAGAAGAAGAAAAAAGTCTGAAGTGAGAGAAGTAGCCAACAACGACAAAATGGTGCCAAGAAGCCATAAATTATTCTCTTTTCACGCTTTTTTTCACGCACATATGCAGCTGATTATGATGAGACATGCTCTGCTGCTGCTACAGTTAACTGTTCTTCTATATACTTCCTTAAAAGGATCACCACGTTTATTGTAGTTTACGTGCGATTATATGGGGTCATAGTTTATCTTCCTGTTAATAATAAAACTGTAACTATACAGATAAAGAAACATGGGTCCTGGGGTGGGAGAAATGGCTGCTTTTGCACACAAAAAATAGTTCCATTTCATTTTATATACCAGAAAAGGGGGTATACATTAGATATTAGATATTTAGACATCGTCTTCATTGTATCTAGAATACAGCTTTCAGTTTGGGGGGCTGAAGGTGTCTCATTTAACCTCGGCTCCATATTTACAAAACCCTAGAGAAATATGTTTTTTTTTTCTTGCTACTGTGCTGAAAGGCCAATGAAGGAGTTGGCTTGAAAGTATTTGTAGATGTTTTCTGGACATGCGCAGATGGTAGATGCCATATTGGAACAGGAGGGGGGGGCAGCAGCAGCTGAAAGACGTCGCTTGCGTAGCTCACGCGAACGAGGAGAAGAGAGAGAGAGGGAGGGAGAGAGAGAGAGAGAAAAGGCAGAGGGGGGTCACGAGAAGGAAAGGCAACAAAAAAAAACTTGGACAGGTAAGACAGGTGACGGCTCTGGCGGTCCTGGGGAGGGGGAGGTTTTATGTTTTTTTTGGGGGGGTTGTATCGGCGAAATAAACACAGGCAGAGTTTTTTTTTCCTCCTCCTCCGCTTTGAAACAGCGAAGTGCTCCAGAGACGGTTTCTGTAGAAACGAGATAATATAGTCGCGAGCTTTCGTTCACGAGCCCAAGTTGCTCAAAGTGTCTCGCACGCGCTGTAATTAACAGCTTTCACCGGCGGAGAGGACGTTGTTTCGTGGCACTCTCGGTAATATCGTTTATTGCCTTGTTATTTATTTATTTTTTTGCCTGTTAGCATGTGTTCTGCCATTTACTGCTTTGAAAACAACACAATTTCTAATAATTCGCGGGTAAAATAGGAGTGAGTGGTGGCTCGTGTGTTTTTTGATGTGTTTCTTTAATGCTGTTTTATATGGCCGCGACGCAATTTTGTTTGGCGTGAGCACGAAGTTGATTTGAAAGATTAACGCCAGAAATGACTTATTGCCGTCATTCTCTTATAGATGAGTCATGTGGGATTTTTTTCCCGTCATCTTTAGATGCGTAAAAGCCTTCGGAAAATACCGGACACTGCCAAAATGTCAAACCACTTTCAACATGGCGGGTTATGGTGATCGTAGGGGGAAAACTGCGCCTTAAAATCTTTGAACGAGGAAAAAATAAAACGACGGCAGATAACGCGTCCGGTTCGGTTTCTTTTGGTGGACATGGACGAGGTTTAATCAATTAAATTCAAAGTGTGCATTTGGCAACTCCGTGGGAGTTTTTTTCCGCTGCAGTTTTGAGTGTGCAAAGTACATGACCGGAGTGCCAGCCAGCCTGCTGGTCGGCTACACCCCTCACAGCCTCATCTTCCTTATGTGCACTTAACGTTTCCTCTTTCACTTTTATCAAAAATGCTGTGGCTCATTCGATGCTTCTAGATCGCCCTGTGTCAGATTAATACTGTTTTTCCTTATAAAACCAACAGGGTGATTTTTATCCCGCCAATCTTAGATTAATATGTTGATGTTGGCACAGTCGGGCGAGAAAAAATTCTTTCGCTCTGTGTTGTTTTCTCTGCGGGGATTTCTTTTTTTTTCTCTCTCTCAGTGATTAAGCAGATAATTGGGTAAAACCACATGCGTATTTATTTAATTATTTATCTTTTTCTTTGCGAGGTGCTTCGCACAAATCTATTTCTTTCTTCTTCTTTTTTTAGTGGCTTTGCAATATTCCAGAGGATTCCACCGCCTGATTAAATTCGTCACCATAATGAGCAGAAACAATTAAGACTGCGAGTAACGGAGCCCCAGATAGAGGTTCGGTATGAATAAATCATGCTTTTAGACTTCTTGTGTCTCCCCCAAAAAATTTTCCACGACGCTGCGAGTGGGAATGCGTGAGCGCAGGCGTGCGGATAAAGGGAAAACGCCTAAAACGAGCACTTTTAAAGGAGAAAATGCGAACATGGTCATAAATGTTAAACATATATGATCAATTTTCTCCACGAGAAAGACCAATACGAGTCCATGTCATTATCAATTTTGGTGGTTTGGCTTTTTATTTGTTCATCTATTTTACAAGTGCCACCTGACAGCCATTTGTCATGTGGCTGTTTTTTTTGATAAGGCATTGTATGCTAATCCACTCGTGAATGTTTCAGGAGAAGAGGCAATCACATATTCTGCACAGATAAGAGAAGCAAAGATAGAAAGAGTCCAGTCCTTTCTGTTCTTCTTTCTTTCTTTCTGTTGGCAGCACACTTACTCTCCCCCCTTATTTGAATAAGGGGAGGAGGTAGGCAAATATCATCATCTCCTCCTGCTTTTCAAAAGCCTTGGATCTGCAGGCTGTCCATGTTATGCAAGTGTGTTTTGTGGGAAGTTGTAAGAACGCTCTGGGATGAGGGAGTTTCACCCCTGGTTTCCTCTCTCTTTTATCTATTTATTTATTTGTGGTCCTGAGGGGCAGATGCTTGTTTGCGCCTTGTCATTTCATGCTTACAGTCTCAGTGAGTGATCACAGGCGGTTCTAATTGGGGAATAAAGCACACTGGATGCATTGTGTGCACATCTATGTTAAAAACAGCAGGAATTAAGAGTTAGAAACAGAGGACAAATTGTTATATGAAGCCATCCTGTTGCCAAGAGGAAACAACTCTTGGATAGCTCTAAAAGAAGAGAACCTAATACGGAGTAATGCAATAAAACCCAAGCCCATGCAGTGGTAGTTAATCTCCTAAATCCCCTATTAAATCTTTGGCATGGATGGGTTTAGAGAAAGGCAGGACGACAGCACGTGGATGCCCAAGCGCTCCATCAGGGGCTAATCAATTAAAAAAAAACTCTTCTCAATCCGAGACAATTGGGGCACAAATGTCCTGCGTCTGAGATTAAACACTCTCAGACCGGTTTAATCCTCTGGTGACCAATCTGGGCTCTTTCCTCCAGGAGGCTGCAGGTCAGCAGGCTTCATCAAGTACAAATGCAAAACTCCCAGAAAAAAACTGCTTCAAAAATTTGGCTTGTTTTTTGGATGAACGCTGAGGGGAACTGTTGACCCTGAGTCAGAACAAACGGCTGTGGATTTTTTTCCATCCCTCAGGGTTTGGAAAACTTGTTTATCCAGTGAGGGATCAATTTAAGGAAAAGCTCAGCTTGCGCTTGTATGGAGTTGCAGGGTAGAAAATATTGTTTAAGCTGACTTCCAGTGGTTAATTGCAATTTTTAATTTTATGGAGGAGGATAGGGGAGGTTTAGTTCCCCTGTATCCAAACTTTACATGCATAGAAATTAATTTTAAAGCCTGTGTCTTGTGAAAAGTCATTGTAAAACAGCTATAAGCACATAGACGTGAGCTTTCTTTCCTCAAGACCCCAGGCTATTTCATCAATTTGATAAAATGAGCATATGTGACCTTTTAATCCAGGGACTATTCAAGAGGTTTACAAGTATAATAAATATGTGCAGTGACTTCTAGGGAAATGAGCAATGCAAGCCAAAAGTATTTGAACAATGACACATTTCCTGTTTTTGTTTGACTTCCAGCATACTGGAAATAAAACTTTGGGCTTAAATGTTTCAAGGGTGTTCTCATCACGTATTGAGCTAATTAGTGTGGGGAACAGTTGGTGCTTTTTTTAAAAAAAAAAACCCATTCTGCCTCCAGTTTCTGGGAAGTGCAGGTGGACAATGATAGGACTGCCGTCGCTCCACTTTTCATCTTGTGTGGTTGTTAAAGCCCTCAAATTAAAGCTCAAAGTCCCTTTAACCACAGGACTTATTCTCTTTCTTTCCGTTCAGAGAAAATGGGCTACAGTATATCACAAAACAGCTCAAAAAGGTGCATTGTTCCTTGCTCTATTCAGGGCTGTGCACACATAGTGTAGTTTTTCAAAGGTTGGAGGCAACCTAGTGCTCCAGTGACTCAGACGGATGTAGGATGTGTTGTGCTTCATTTCTGTTAAAACAAATTAGATGGAGCTGCAACTGAGAAAAAGTTCAATAACACCAGTGTTACTGATTCATCGTTTCATGGCTGTAACTTCCTCTCATTTGCGATGTTGATTTGGATTCGATGGAAGTAAAAACTGGAGAGGGAAAAAACATTTTTTTTACAAATCTGTTTCTTATGATGGGTGAATAGGCGAGGAAGTGTGTTTGACAATCTGGATTAGGCAGAAGAAAATGTGGTAAAAATCTGATCGATTAATGTTCAAACAGGAGGTTATGACTTTGGGAGTCAATTGGCACGTATTGCAAACTCATGCCAGCTCAAAAATCTTAGAGATATCCAATATACAATGATGTAAAATAAAAAAGCTGCAAATTGTGCGCCATTGTTTCTGTTTTTAAAATAACAAACCATAAAAAGTAGTTAAAAGATGTCAGTCAGGCTTCAAATTGCTTTGCTGAGATGTTGAAAAAGGGAGATGTAGAGTGAATGTGAAACTGCAAGTTTTTAAAGTGAATTTTAAGGAAAAGAAACAAGAGTTTCAAGAGCTACTCATCCTCCTCCTACTGTTTGATAGCAGTGTTTGAGCACTCTGATGAGTTTAATGAGTGCTGTGGAAGGCTGCTGACGACAGTGATGTATCAGTGCTGAAGATTGTAGTGCACTTAAGCAGAGAGTGGGGGAGAAGGGCTGCAAACAGCAGCGTCATGTGAGCTAAATTAGCTCAGCGTGTTGTTTACGCAATGGATGCACGCCGGAGCCACTGTGGGACGTAAGGGGGGTGTGTGTTCTGTGGTGGGGGATGGCACACACACACGCAGTTAGTTGTGGAGACTGTCACAGTCTTTGTACTGCAGCCTCACAGTTCTACATACACTCGCAGCTCCAACAGGCGTGCGAGGAGGAGGAGAAGTGTCTTCCTTACTGTGGATTTTAAGGCTCTTTCTTTTCTTCTCTTTTTTGGAAGCAGGACTTCAGTTTGTTTTCAGAGGATTGCTGGATGCGCATCACAATTCTGTTTTATTTTTTCTTTCTTTCCCCGCGTGAGTGCACATCAAGTCGGGTGCCTAATCACGGAGTATTTTTTTTGCTCTTTTGGATATTGATTTTCAAAGTTGCGAGCGACAACCCCATGAGCTTGGAGTTGTTTTCATCTTGATTGAGCATTGCTGTGTGACAGCAACATGCCTCAGCTCTAATTGCCAGGTTGATGAAAATGGGTGTAAGTTGGTGAGTGATTCATTGATGATGTGACTGCATGACCAAGAACCATCACCAGGCAAGTGACAAACATAGCCTGTTGTAGTGAAGATAATGAACCGATGATTGTTTTGATTGTTTTTCTTTGTTTTATTCATGCAATAATGCCAGCGTTGGATAGACTCTTGGCTTTTGTTCCTTTAGGTTTTCACTTTGTGAAACTTGCCGTCTCATCTTTATCGCTTAAAATTCCTTTTTTTTACTGCACAAGTCTCATAGTTTCTATGTGCTGTCCTGACATTTTTAAGTGTGTTTATACAACTTTAATGATGCACTGCAAGGAGTGATAATCAGTGAATTGTATTTTTTAGGTTGGAGGATTTGCTGGCTTTCTCTGCTTTGTATTAGAAGGTAAGACATTCTTTATTGATTCCTGTAGAAAATAAGTCTCTGCACTTCTTCTAACTTAGTTATGATCGGCAGTAGGCAGCAGCTGTGCAGCAGCTCCAGATGTGAGCAGGTTCCTTGGTTAAAGCCACATTAATGGGAAAATTAACTTGGCATGTTTTTGATGCTGTGAAGATCAATGTAGACATGGGAGAACTGCTCAGAGAAGGGACCTGCTGTGAGGCCTGTGGACTAATGAGACATTTAAGGACTTGAGGGAGGACTCTGTGAAAATGTTTTCTATATTTCGGCGTGATTTAGTAATAATTATAGCCTAAACCAGGGATGTCAAACTCATTTTACATTGCAGGCCATATACAGCCTTATGTTACATGAAAACTTCAATTTTCGTCCATGTGCAAAGAAGTGTAGTTACACATTTAATCAATGTGATATCTTAATATTAGATAAATGGTGCAGTTTCAGCAGTATGTCTCAGTTTTTCCACATGATAAAAGGCTGCTGTAGTAAATGAAAGAAATCTGTCAGTATGACTCTTTGTGCTTACATTGTAAATGTGTATAATTACACAAATGTATAACTTAATTACTTTGTATTGTGAATGTTATGAGGGAGGTCTTTATCAATAGGAAAAACTGTAAAAATTGTGAAAATACAATGAAAGTAAAAAAATGTATGTTGTTCTTCACATTTTCCAAAGCCATCCACTTGGCCGGATTGGAGTCTTCGCCAGGTCGATTCTGGCCCCCGGGCCTTATGTTTGACACCCCTGGCCTAGACCGTTAATCAGTCAATGTGGAAATGGTGAAAGAGTCAAACTGATTAGCTAAATAAAGAGAAACAGAATTAAAAAGAAAAACAATACCACATAAACACAGGTTGGGAAAGATAAAAACAAACAGCCCAGTCACATTTACATTTGAGTTTGGTAGTTTTGTGAGGAGGGGAAGAAACTAACCTTTGGTCTGGAGGGTGAAGCTGGTTTGCTAATCAACACCTAGAAGCATGTTTTACCTGTTAGGATTTGCATTAGGTTGAAGGCTGTTAGCAGGATCACAAACCAAAAGGACAACAGAAGTCTAGTAAGTGGGAAGGATTCCTGCAGGTATTTCTGTGTAATAGCAACAAGGAAAAGGTTAAAACTTTATATCAAGACTCGTTTACTTGATTCTTCTGTATTCTTTTTTATTTCAGTTTTTTCAAAAAATATTCAGTTAACACATTAGCTTAGCTAATGATATAAAGGATAAAAAGGAATGTGTTTGTGGTCATTAGTGTTACACAGTTACGCTTCCTTCAGTACGTGCCAGAAATACATATTTACGGTCAGGCAGTATTTCCTCTTTAGTCTTCCATATTTAGTTACAGTGACATGATTCTGCACTTCTGTGTTATTCTCTCACCTCAGGTGTCTGAATACATATTTTCTGGTCACACTTATTTGCTGACTTGTTTGCTTAGTCATGTTATTCCAGTTTTTCTACTTTGTTTGACTCTGACTGGTTATCTGATGCAGTTTTGCTGTGGTATGAAAATGAGCGCAGCATGCAAGATATTGGAAAGGCACACAGGCAGAGGAGGGAGAGGATGATTTTAACGACGCAGAAAACTGCTGTGCTTTTTACTGCTTTGGAAATATCAGCTGAGTTGTGTTAAGTTTCTGAAGGTGGCATTCTTTTCTTTTTAGCACATTAAGACAAACTGACTGTTGCTGGTTGTGGTAGCCACCCACTTCTTCTTTTGTTTATTCTTAAGAAACTGGAAATACAGTGTGCACAATTTCCAAGGAAATTCTCATCAAAATACCGGCTGTTTGTTTGTGCAAACCTCAAAAGGTTTTGTGAACTGTGTCGATTTGTTCGTGTTATTGTAAGTGAAGAGCAGTAAAGGAAAAAAAAATCATCGGTTTCCTGGAAGGATCTTGGACTATTCTGGATAGAGAGCAGATTGAACATTATCTGATTAAATTAGAGCTTTGATTGAATTTATCTTTTCTGGTGCAGGGCTGTCGAGGAAGGCGAGAGATGCTGTGAAGAAGAATTGAAAGATCTCAGGTTTAAAGGTTAATGCTCAGCAGGAAGTGAAACGGGCAATATGCAGTCTCACACTCAGGAGCAGCCACTGACCCTCACTACAGTGAAGTCACACTATCCCACCAATGGGAAAGAAGAAGAGGTGAACACAGGTAAGATCCTGCAGTGCTTTTTTTAAACCGTAATGTGGCCAGGGTGGTTTCATGTTGCAGCCATCATCAGATCAACCGATTGGTCTGGTTGACATAGATGAGTAATCTCACTGATAAGATGGGGAAACATGGAACGCCATCTTGTCCCACCTGTGTCACAAAGATGTGCTCTGTGGATTTCCCCTTTAGGTCAGCAGTGAGGGTATATCCTTCGCTGTTTATTGCTTGAAACCAAATTCCCCCGTCCTCATGGCTTAGTCATGAGAAGAGTGTATTTTTCCCATGTATTCAAAGATGGCTGTTAAAACACCCATGCACATACCGTTATGTGGAAGCCCGCTTTCCAGCCCGTTTTGTCATTGCACATGAACATTTCAGGATACGTTACTGGCCTGTATCCCAGTCACATTCTGGACTTGCAGTTGTTGTACTACTTTTTCTTTCTATAGGACACATAAAATGTGAGCTACAGGCCAGTTTGATGTGTTTTAAGTGATGCAGTCCTGATTGAAGGTGCAAATTTGTGTTGAACAACAGTTTATGTTCATGATGGGACATTTTTAACACTTCTTCTACCTGAAGCTGAACCAATGGAGTACAAGGAGTAAAATGATTTGGATTTGTTTCCTGCCTTTATTTCATTTATGTTTTTTTAAATTGGAGAATATGTGTTTAATTGCACAGAGCACACTAACTCAAAGAAGGGTTTGTAAATATGCAGAGACTTGTTTTAATATATATATCAATCCTTCTAAAAACACTTCATATTCATATTCACTTCATATTTGAGTGAGTGATAGACTCTAATTTACATGATGCGTTACGCAAAGTAAGACAAGCAGGTGGTAGCAGATCTGTGCAAACAGTCTATTATAATATAATTATATCTTTCACTAAGTTTATTTACCTTTAAGTGGGAGATGAATTTAAGGTGACATGCACTGACATATTGTGTAATTTAATGTTGGTGTTAAATTGCTTCTTTTTGTGTTTCTTGTGCACGGTATTCCAAAAAACAGTGCAAGGCACACATGTGTTTTTTGCCTGCAGAAAATTGCCTGTTTGTCATCTGAAGTGTTGTCAGTTCCTCTTTTGATTGTATTTTCAGCTGCAGACATTTTTAATAGCATAACCATTTCAGTTAGCAGTTGTGCGTTCCACACAAGAAAGCGATCTCTTTGACCTCAGCTATCTTACTGTAAGACTCTTTAAACTAATATAATGAATTTAAATTTGCACTAATAGTGTTTAGTTGACACAAATACACAAGGCACACCTGGACTAACCTCTAGATGCTCCGTTGGGCCTCAGGACTCAGTTTGGAAACCACTGCGGTGCACAATAACAGATCTCCTATATACAGAATACATTTAGTATGCAGTGTGAATCTTCAACATATGTGGCGGGAGCTCCATGGCACCATTTTCCAAGCAGTTTATTCTACATTGTCAGGCAGTCTCTGTGTAGTACAAAAATGTCTGAATTTTGGTTGATGATCAGAAAAAAAATCATATACTAATTTAATAATATACAAAGTGAAAAATTACCTCTGGGGGGGGGAGCCACCTACGTGCATTCATGAGAAGAATGAGAGCAGACACTTCAGTCTATTAAAAACAAACTCCATCAAAACATCAGCTCGCTACCATCTCCTCTCATTACACAGAACGGGTTCAGTCGCTCAGTTTTCACTCTGAGGAGTCTCCAGAGATTCGGCACACACTGAAACACACACACACACACACACACACACACACACACACACACAGCCTTCACACACTTCACTCACACAGAAACATACTGATGGGGAAAAAAAACCCTGACGCATGCCTCGACTGCATCAGCTTCCATCACCTTCAGGAGAAACATTAATGACATTATGTAAGACGACCTGCAGAACGCTGTGCACACAAACTGCCTCCAGATAGTTTACTGTGGATTTTGTGCTTAGGCAAAATTAGCTACATTTACAAGAAATTACAGCCCTGTGTTTAATCGCTACCTGCATTAGGGATGCACTGAGATACGGGACAACAGCTGCTTAGGTCTACTAATAAATAAGATGACATTTTCCGGTGGCACTGCCTGGTGTTTTTGTTGTGTAACAACAATTTTAAACTGTCTAAATATTCAAAGGGAGTGTGATGAAGAGCTGAAAGCCCCAGTTGTTATTAGGCAGATTTCCTTGTTTTCTGGGCACAAATGAGGCAAAAAGAAACAGTAAAAACAAGAATCAGCTGGGAGCTAAATTGTTGTTTTAAGTATCTGTACTGTTATTGGGTAATGTACGGTTGACTTTTGTTCATTTAAATGCAGATTCGATGGAGGAAGAGGTGGAGTTTAACTGGGAGGAGTACCTGGAGGAGAATGGGGCCGACGCTGCCCCTCACACCAACTTCAAGCATGTGAGTGACTGTCTACAAACTTCACCTGACATTAATCCTTTAAATACAGCCTCATAGATAAGTGCCATATGCAGAGATCCTTTAACAACACATTGGAGAGAGCCAAAACCGGGCAGTGTTGTGTTCAAGCCGCTCAACAGAGGATTCGCAGTGTCTTTGTTTCCTCATGACGCACAAGTTGTTGGGTGACCTACAACGTTTTTCTTTTTTTGAATACCATTTTAGGTACCTAATTAGGTACCAAAGAAAACATGACAATAGATGCAAATAAATAACATAATAAGGACCGGCTGTTCATTCAGTTTTCCTGAGAATATATTTGAATCTTATCATCATACCCAGTCTTTCCTGTTTTCTTGCCCTGAAGTAGGTGTGGCAAATGAAAGCAGTCAGTGTAATGATATTAGGACATTATCTAAGTATCACCCATGTAGCATTTTTCTCCTTATCAACAATGTGTTCACATGTCTTTCTTGATAATCTTGGAATACCACATTTCTGGCTGAGTGTATTTTTTTAGGACTTTTCTGTCGGGCAAAGCAAGACAGCATGATTTTTAGTCAAAACAAACAGCACTGTGTGTGTTTGTCGTAATGAATACCAGTCAGTGCGACTAGTGCAACAGTGTTGCTTATTGTTGTACTTTTTTGGACAAAAATTGAGTTCTGTGTCGCAGGATTAGGATATACTGTGTGAGCCTTCAGAGGCACACACAATAGCTTGTTAGTAGGATTTAATTCATTGTTGCTTTCTGCCTTTTTGTGGAATTTACAAATTTGTGTTTGTCAGATCCTGATGAAGACTTGGAGTCAATACGGTCTATTGTGCTTGCTGAACTGCTCCAAGAATACATTTATAACAACATTTTATCCTAAACAGAGTGCTACAGCAACTCCTTTTCTTAATATTGACCTTGTTTATGCTCTACTGATGAGCAACTTTTGGATAAGCTTTCAGAACCACGCAGCGCTTATAAATAAATAAATAAATGAATAAAACAAAGAGTATTTCCTAACATGGAATATATATGTTTATTGATTATTTATTTTTATGGAGTTTGCTCACAAAACTTTTTGGGCTTTGTGATGTCCAGACACGTCATCTTTTTGAAACGCATGACGTATGGCAGTCTAGTCGTTCCTACTTGCAGCAAAACTCTCAAACAGACGTGCAGTCTGTGCAAAATCTTCAGCGTGACATTAAGAAGGTTATTTTGTAGTTAAAGTAATATCAGAACATGAAACTTGCAAGTAAAAAGCTCAAGCTCAGTGACTCAGGTTTCACTGTGTTATATTTTGTGGGGTTAACTCTCAGTTGGTGCAGCGAGTTGCTCAGCTAGCCTGCAGACGTTCAAAGAAGACAACGAAACAGTTTCGAGTAGGCACTAAAACATCTGCGTGTTAAAAATTAGCACTTTTTTTGTGCAAAAATCACACCAGAGACTGTGTGGCAAAGTGGCAAATTACTGAGCATGCGAGACATGAATGCTCTGCACGATGCCCAGATCGTTATCTTGGTGTGAAATAGAACTGGCTTAGTTTAAATTCTCTAGAAAGCTGCATTATCAGATATCAAAACAATGTACCACAGCCTAGAACTTGTTTAAAAGTGAAATCTATATAATCACGACTGATGCTTCTCAGACCACAGATTTTTGGAGAGCTAGGAGGTGGAAGAGAAAGGTACTTTTCTTGGCAGTGAGTCTATAGGCCAACCAAAGTTGGTTGGTCACAGTCAGGGACAGTTGAGGGGTACGCCGAACCTCGAGTCAACCATCATTGACTATGTTGCCTGTTTAACATGTTGAATTCCCCTGCTGTCGCTGATGCATAGCATCCATCTCACATCTCTCCATTCCCACTAAATGTTGTTATTGAGGCTAATGCTAAGCTTAGCAGAACTAGTGTGATGCCATAGTGTGAACTGACGGAGCAAACCTGAAGCAGCTTAAATTCGTTCATTAGGAGCTGGAAATTGCTTCTGTCTGCTTACAGAAACCACAGAAGAAAGACTGGTAGGGAAGTGGTTTCTCTTTGTGGGCCAGCCGAATGTTCAAGCCGCTGAAACTGAAAACTGTGTTTAATGTTATTTTACATTGAAACCTTTTGACTTGGTGTAGTATTTAATTCTGTGAGCCATCCCAAAGGAAGTTGCTCAGGGATCACCAACCAGTTCACCACTTGTCCAGTTTCCTCAAATTGTTTTTAGGGACACACCATACTGAATATATGCCAGGTTTTCCAATGTATTCCTCTTTTGGATTCTGCACCTTGCTGATGCAGAATTACTATTTATGCCTGTCAGACTGTATCATATTTGGTTTTTATGGATTTAGTTAAAGAAACTGAAACTATTTGTGTTTTTGTGACAGGCTATAGTAACTAAGTGTCTTGAGATATAATTTAAAATAAGTCTCCCATGTGTAGACGAGTCCACTGGTTCATTCTTAGAGTTAGTTGTCTCTTTTGCTGCTGGTATCTGTATGTACATAGTTTACTTTCTCGTCATGCAGTAAGTGGGAACAAACTCCCCGGGGTCTCCCTCCTCCTGTGTGCAGCACACACGCAGCTCCACTGCTCTGCCTGTGCTGCTGCACAAATTAGAGATTAGTGTTATTGTAGATGGCACTACATGAATAGAGGACAACATTAAATTGTAACAAACCACCCCCACTCTCCACACCCCATATCCCAGTTACAATAGCTGGCTCTAACAGCTTTCCTAGTTATTTAAAATGAGCGTCCAAAAATGTGACACTAATAATTTTACCAAAAAGTCTTTGTTTCCTTCTTAAACAGAGGGTTAGTTTGAGACTTAGATCTCACTACTGATTAATGCCACTTAACAGGGTTAATAATAATAATATATATTATAAACTTACTGCAATTTTACTAGCAGTCCTCCAGAAAAGACACCCTATAAGTAACAGTTACTCAGCTTAATACGTTACATCACAGGAGAGGGCCAGATGGGCGAATAGAGCTGATCCTGGATGCGAAGTCTTTATCCACCTCAGATGACTGTGTGTTTGTCCGGCAGAGCAGCTGTCTGCTCCCATGAGGCTCACAGCGCTCAGCTGCCGGCAGGACGGGCTGCAAAGGTGCAGAGGTGTAAAATATGTGTGTCAGTGTCTCACTTTCTTACATCACTGAGTGATGAGTGTAATATGACCGAGATTAAAATATGTGAGTTTTACAAGTCCGCCTCGAATGTTGGACAAACTGTCTGGTGATTTGAGGGGCCGAGGTTTCTTGGGAGCCTAAATTGCCCTGTTGGTAAGTGGGTTGAGGCACTGGGGAACAGACCATGAATTCCCCAGAAAAATGTGATTCAGTAAAGTGCAGCCCTCATTTCTCTCTCTGCCTGGACAAATTGAAACAGTGATTTCTCTTGGGCTTGTGCACACACATCCCTGCACACAAGCACACACACACACACACGCAAACACACAGTCAGTGTTTGCTGCTGAGGCTGCCCGTAGCTCTCTTACATAAGCCAGCCAGAGTGATACAGCACGTTTGCATTGTTGTAGCAGGAAGTCACGGGGCCATTTGTATTGTGTTTATTTCTAAGATGTTGGCTTTTCCATTCACTTCTGAGAGTGTGTGTGTGTGTGTGTGTGTGTGTGTGTTTCTTTTTTTTTTCTAGTGTTGAATGTGAACATCCTGCTGGGCTTGTAATGTTCTGGAGAATTGTATAGCAGCTTGTGGCTATGGTGGAAATGCATTATTCTGTGCTACTTTTATACACAGATTTATCGCTTTTTCTGCACAAGGACAAACTCAGAGGCTTTTGTTTAGCCCAAAGGATTGTTTTAGAGTCTTTTTCTGAAAGTAATTTGGCTTGGTAAATATTAAAATCTCATCTATACCCATCTCACATCCAATAGTAGCACAGTAAAGGTCTTAGGCACTGTCAGCACTTGATCCTGTCAGTTAAAATGTAATATCAGGTGATACGCTATTGATAAAATATTGCCATACGAGATTAGATATCACACTGTTGTTTAATTACTTCCTTCAAGGGGGTGATGTGATTGGATGTTAGCAGGAATACTCAAAATGTCATGAATACATTTGTTCTTATTTTTTTCCAGAGGTGAGGATCAGTTCAATTTAAATGATTACCTTTTAGAGTCAATCCAGATCATGATGTGGATAAAAAAATATATATATATATATCATAACTTAACAAATACATAACAAAGTGAATTAGGCTGAAATAGGGTGGAATTGGCAGTAACTTCTCAAGAAAATGTTAAATTTTCACATGAACCCAGGAGTAAGTAAGGTTTATTTATTTATATATAGTGCTTTCAAAATATAACAATACAGAAGAAGATCCAACAATTAAAATGGACAGATGGGTCTTAAGTTTCTTTTTAAAGATATTAACAGTGTCCACACATCTTAGTTCCAATGGAGGCGCACAACCACTTCTTGTCTTTGTCTTTAGTCTGGATCTAGGTACAGCATTGATCAGCAGACTTCAGAGATCTAGATGTCATGTATGGTTGTAGTAGCTCACTGATATATGGAGTCTGGAGTCTCCGACTGTTATTGTTGGTGATTTAGTCAAATGTCACAAAATTCCCATCATTGATTTCCAGGGCTCACGAGGACATCTCTACCAACAAACTGAAAAAAATTCCAATTTTGCAGACAGA
The DNA here is from genome assembly GCA_015108175.1 of Pelvicachromis taeniatus. NCBI lineage: Eukaryota > Metazoa > Chordata > Actinopteri > Cichliformes > Cichlidae > Pelvicachromis > Pelvicachromis taeniatus. The sequence continues at coordinate 57,990 of VURO01024705.1, read as the reverse complement.
AAGTGCCTGCAAATGGCATCTTTAAAAAATATATGGAAGCAACACAGTTAGAAATGACCTTTAATATTAAATGTAGGTTAAATTCCAGAAACACCAGATTGCACATAACGAATATTCCTGCTCTACAACTGATAGCATCTTTGTGTTTACCTGCCCCTGCATGCTCTTGTCTTTGAATCTTCATGCTTTCTGTTTGTAACACTTTTCTTTCATTAGTCTGACTACTCTGAAGCTCGAGCCATGACCACCCTAATGAAATTCTCAGGGGTTGTTTTCTTTGGCCTCCTGCAGAGCAAGACAAGACACTAAGCAACTGTTTTCACAGGCTGTGAAGCACTTCCCATAAACTGACCTTTGTGTGTAAAATAAGTGGAGTTCCCTTTAATGCTCGTCTTGCTACTGTGAATACTGAGTACTGAAACAGCACGAGAACTCATCCCCCACACAAAGTTATTTATATTATTTTGGTTATGTCATGCACCCTACTGTCGCCACTTTAGTTCCACAACAACAGACGGTTCTGCTTTTTTTGTGTCAAATTTACATCGTTTATTCCTTTTTATTTTATTTTTTTATAGTTCATTATTGGTGTAGCACCAACCTGCAGTGTAAAGATCAGGGGGGTCAGGAAGGATGTAAACAAACTTCATGCTTATCACCCACATTTTAAAGCAGAAGTACCCAAAGTGGCCACAAACCTGCACAATGAAGTGTGGTTCATGGTTGACCTGTAATACTTCAGCTGTCAGACACAGTTTATTTGTACAACTAGAGTTTATAAATGGCAAATTGAGTTCTTTCTCTTGCAGTGATTGTGATGATAACCCTGGGTTTGTCTACAAATTGTGTGATTCTCTGATTGTGTTCATGCCCTGTCGGTCTCCCAAATTTCAGTGTTAAATTTAATTTTTTAAGGAAAAACACTAAGACATAATTCTTAAATAAAAAAGATTATAACTTGAATGCCTGTTGTTTCCTTCTATAGGTGGAGATCAGCCTTCAGAGCAGCTTCCAGCCTGGCATGAAGCTCGAAGTGGCCAATAAGAGCAACCCAGACACTTATTGGGTGGCCACCATCATCACTACATGTGGCCAGCTGCTGCTCCTGCGCTTCAGTGGCTACGGCGAGGACCGCAAGGCTGACTTCTGGTGTGATGTCATGACAGCTGAGCTGCACCCGGTTGGCTGGTGCGCACAAAGCAACAAGACCCTCATGCCCCCTGAAGGTAGGTAGAAATACTTTGATGCACCCGTGCGCCGCGCACACATTCAGATCTCTGTGTCATAAGGATTCCTCCTGCACCACTGTGAAGATAAACAAAATCCCGGTGAAAAGTTACTGAAATCCTGCTGTCTTTCCACGCAGCACTGATGAAATGTACACAAGTTTTACTTACTTCTGTAGGAAAATCAGCTCACAATACCATGACAGATTATGCTGTTTTGTGAGGATAAAAATCAGTTCCTTTCTAATTTAAAACAAACTTTTGAAAAGTAACTCAAATATAGTTGAAAGGATCTAAAAGGTTTGTAGTGTTTCACCTTTAAAAAACTGAAAACACACTCCCTTTAATAACCCTCAAAAACAAACTGCACAAGAAATAAAGCTGATCTGGGTCGAGTATTTGAGGAGGTAGGCTAGTGTCAGCTAACAGCAGCTAGAAGAAAGCCAGTTTTATCTAGTGAAGTCAGTTTGTCTAGATGGGACTTCGGGGGGAAACTATTAGTGACAGAGCGATGTGAGGTAGGGGCAGAAAAGCCACAAATTAATGTTGATGCTTTGGTCATTGCTCACGGAAACTGATAAGAAACCTTTTTCTGATCAAAAGGTGTCAAAATCAATGCTGGTATAGGAGTGGAAATGGAAATTTTGTTCAAAGTTTCCTCCTGAACGTGTCATCGTTTCCAAACGTTGAAACGATGTCCCTCTGTGTTATCTGGGAATCTCTGAGCGCCTACACTTTTCTATCACTGAAATGCCAGCAAAGAAAAACCTGCTCATACACCTGCCTCTAACCAGGCAGTGCCTGGTGGTTGACAAATCTGTATATACTATTTACAATGTTGATGTAAACTAATCTCCTCTTTTAAAATAATAGTTTTATTCAAATGATTTACCTTTTGCGTCAGTGCAGTGAGTTTCTTTTTCTTTCTTTCCTGAAAAGAGGATGCTATATTTGGCGTGGAAGTTGACAGTTGTAGTTGTGACACCCCACACACACACAGGTTTACATGAACACCTCCCATATTTACTTTTCAAAGATGCTTTAAGTAAACTCAGTGGAAAGACAGGTCTGCTGAAAGATTTATTTATTTTTTTAATGGCTGCTCAACTGCCATTTATCTAACCGAAGCATCACACCCATCCCATCACATCCTTCCTATTCACCTCTGCCTGGTGTTAAACGAAGGCAGGTTACCTGTTGTACAAAAAGAGCATTTTTTTTTAGTCTCCACTTTAGCACCACCATTCAGCATTTCCCAAACAAAACATCCTTAACTTCTTAGGAAATCTTGTCCCTTTCACCATAGTACAAGTTTGTCAAAGCTTTCACGGCTGAGATATTTCCACATGCAGCTCCCCCTCAGATAGATGACTCATCCTCCCAGGCTTGTTTAGACCATTTATTTTTTCTTGACACTTTCCCTCCTGATGGATAGATGCGCCTCAGTTGTTGTGGAGATCTGGATATATTTTCACTTGACTCTAGTGTCCTCGCCCTCACGTCGGCTCCATATGTCCTTCTCAGTCAGAAACTTTGTTCTTGTAGAAAGTGATTATACAATGTCTGTTTCCACAAGGTGATCATTCACATTCACATCTAGGGGACAATCTATCAGAAAGAAAACAGATCAAATCTGTGTTTTGTGTGGTTCACGTTGCAAACTGATGTAGCTGAAAGCATCTGCAAGTACTGATTGTTCTGCTATCAATCAGCGACATGTGTGGTTTCCCCGGGTATTTGACAGCAATGCTAAAAAAAAAGCAGCTATCACAAGTTCCCAAAATCCAAGCTGACATAAATATTAATGTTTTTTTTTTTCCAAAGTTCACATAAAAAATAAAGAGTTTTAAATAAAAAAAAAATAATTAAGCAAAATATCAGTAGAGTGGGGAAAAACTTTTCTGTGTTTCGGTTAAAACTTTTTGGTCTTAAGAATTTAAGAGGACTTAAGAACTTCATCTGATGTGAAGCGTGCGTGTTGTAAATTTACAATTTTAGCTTCCATTGTTTTTAATTACAAGTGATTTGAAGGAATTGTGTTTTAAAATCACTTTCAAAGCAGCCTAGCACATTCGACTCATATTTGCAAAATCTGCAGGAACCAATCAAAGAAATGGTTTTATTGAACATTTTTGCAACATTTTTCTTCTCAGATTGTTGTTTTTTGTAAATTAAAATAATTATTTTTACAGCATTAGTTGGACAAAAGAAAAATTGTGTTTTTAAATACTTTTTGGCTAAATTCATAATCATTGTCTCTCTCTCTTAAGGAACCATGTCAGACTGGTCTCTAAATCAGATTGTTTGAGCTGTGTGTTCCCAAACATCCACCCTGACCTCCTTCCAGAATACATAAATAAATAAACAGATCACGCGTAAAGCAGGATGAAAAGATTAGAGCAATAGACTAGTTTAAAAGTAGGTAAACAATTGAAACTGAGTGTCATGGTTCAGGTTAGACACTGCTCGTACAATTAATGTGCGTGTGTCTTGGATGTCGCTGAAGTGTGTCCAACTTTGTCACACACACAAAATATCAGATTAGATTGCTTGGTGTGTCTAACAATTAGCAGTTGCACATTTCACACAGCCAGAATGCAAGTGCTCATTTTCTACATTAGTGGAGTAGTCCATTAATAAGATAAAAGAAGAAGAACCTGTTTAACCAGCTGGTATTTCAGTTAATGGTAAAGGCAGCAATGTTTGATGGTGTAGTGTGCTGTGGACATCCTTCCTATGCACAGGCAGGTTATTATGAATAGCCACATGTGGCACAGATTTCCAGAGGCAGACACATGCACATCCCAAAACACAGCACCTTGCCAGAGGCAGACTTTAAATGCACAAGACACAAAAAAAGTGAGGTCAGTGTCAGCAAAGACAAATAAAACCCCCAAAATAAATAAAGAGAGCCATGCAATTATCTGTAACTGAGCAGGGTCACCTTTTCAATTCTGTGGGTTTAAAATAATTTCGCATATTTTATCCATCATGCAAATACTTTCATAAGTATTTGCAGATGTTAATAAAAAATGTGTTTTGCACTACAAATTTAGTTCCAATTATAATATAACCAACCGCTGATATTAACTAGCTCTCTGTCTGCCTGTCAAAAAGCGTGTGTGTGTGTGTGTGTGTGTGTGTGTGTGTGTGGGTGTGGGTGTGGGTGTATGGGTGTGTATTCTAATAATGATGGATGTTTGACATCACTGCATGTTAAATGATGCAAACTGAGTCGTATGTCATGTAATGGAGTCGATGTTATTTTCCCCAAAGAGACTTCTGAAACATACTGTCAACGTGTGACCCCTACGAGTTCTTTGTTGCTTCATTTCAAGGATTTGCATCATAGTATGCACATTTTGTGTGTGTGTGTGAGTGTATGTATTCATAGTAAGCTGGAGTATGAGAGCCAAGTGTGTATTTTTGACTGCTTTCACCTGTGTTACAGTTACCTGTTTTCTTTGTTTCCTTTTTTGTTTGTTTTTATTTCTCAGATAACATTTACCTAAGAAAAGGTAAGCAGCTCTAACAGAGCCTCTGACTAACTCACCTGCCTGGCTCACTAGTGGCTAACATGAAATCAACACTGGGTCAGGCTTAGGCCTCAGAGCTGCATGTACAGTGTGCTTCCCCCTTCCTTCCTCTTTTCACCTCTGTACAGGAGTGACCTCACAGCCCTGTTGTCATGTCTCCCTCTTCTTGCATGTGACTCCTTTCTAGCTGAATGTTGAGTGAGTGTGTCTTAGCAAAGTGATAACAGTCACACACACACACACACACACACTGCTATTTGTGCCTGTGGTCTTATGCTAACTAGTGCAGAAACGAAGGAAAGAAGTGTGATGCTTTGATAAAGAGGTCGTCTCCACCAGCGTGCTACAAACAAACAAACAATGATTTAGAAAAAGGTCACTAGTGCATGTGTAAAGAGAGATCAGAGGTTAAAGGACTGCTGTGTCGGCCAGATATGATCAATACGTGTCACCAGTTCTCTGGGAACTTTTTGAGGCAATAGCTTGAAGTGCTGATGTTCTGTTTTTTTCTTATGGTGAGCCAGTTTGATCAAAGAAGAACACAGTGCAGTTTAAAAAGGATTTTTATCTGCATTAGGAAGATGCCTTTGTTGCATGTTGAGACTTTCCAGATAGGATGCATATACAGCTTTTAGCCTTGGAAGTAAAACGTAATAAAAAAAAGTCAAAACTCAGATTCACTGAATAATTTCAGAACTTGCATTTAGGCGTGGTGTAGTAATGCTTCCCCACCTTTTTCTTTGTTTTCTCAGTGTTTACTTTTTTCTTTATGTGGATGCAAGTGCGTGGGCGAGAGTAAGGCTGTGAGGATGAAGCCTTTTGCTCTGCTTGTGATTTGGTTGGAAGTTGTTATAAAATATATATCAAGTCTTTTTGTACAAGATTTTTGTACATCAGGTCTTTATTTGTGAGAAATTTTATTATTTCTTGTTACAGGATGGCTATTAAAAGTATTAAGTCGTGTGTGTGTGTGTGTGTATACAGCCAGGAACAGTATTTTTTAAAATAAAGACAGTAGACCTCGTAAAAGAGAGAAACAAGCTCTACTGTGGCTCAGTGAAGTGTAGCCACGCTGCTTTCTTGAACGTTTATAATTTTAGGGTATTTTTTGTTTTGTTTTTAACTGTTGAGTCATGCTGTGTTGTATTGTTAGGTCTAGCATGGCTCTGTTTTAAATTGATAAGCAAGTTGTTTTTGTAATTTATCCTTGGTTTAACTTTTGGCTTTTGATCATCTTTTAATCTTTGCTTTCTTGCCTGTGGATTGCATTTTTTTGAGTGGATTATGCATTTTCTAAAATGTGCTTTTATCATTACATGAACTGAAGCAAGGTGCTCACTTTGGTTTGCTGTCATCGTCAGAATGACCTGTCATAGTTCAGATAGTTTGAAGTCAGTTGGCTTATTATGCCACATACATTAATTAGAGCTCAGTGGACGTTTTTAGCAATATTGTTATTCTTTATGGTTTTCAAAGTGTTTTTTGAAACTTGTTCGCTCTTCGATGCAGATAGGCTGCAGGCTGTGGTTTAAGTAATGAGTAATGCATTTCTTGTGCATTAACCTCTCTGGTTAACTGCAGGTTTTATATTTAGAAACAGCGAACTTGTCTTCATGTCTTTCTGAAAAGACAAACAAATGCTCAGCGTGTACTCAGAGTCATTATTCTTCTTAAAACTGTGCATATTGAAGCATGTAGCGGAACGGTCTCTCTGCAGGAGCTGTAATAGTAGTGTATGAGGCTTTTCATGGTTTCGCACGCTCTTCTTAAATAACACTGCAGTGGCTTAGTGCCGTCCGTTTTCTCAGGTTTTCCAGGAATCGCCTCATAATCCTGACACAGGTTAAGCATATGCTTACATACTATTTGTACTTGTAGATGCCACTGGAACTATTTGTATTTTTATACCTTTTCAGCCTATATACTCATGTGACATCATGTGTTGCAGTCATATCAGAGCTTCTGTTTGCACAAAGATAAAGTGGGTGGGAGTAAAGCACACAATAATGTGGCTTTGTTTGCAGGCACTGGTAGATATGTATGATATGGACTTTTTAATATCACAGCACATTTGCAGATTATTTGGTTTATTTGCCCTCGGCTATGGGTTACAGACCTCATTTGGCAACCCACTGCCTTAAAGGGTTAGTTCGCCCATTTAAATAAATAAAACTAGAAATAAAATGTTTCCATTCGTCTTCAGAGGTGCCTGAACGCGTGAATAATGCTTCTATTTAGAAGTCAGAGCAAGTAAAAGCTACTTTATGTTCTCAACTTTTATAACACAAATATCTCGTGTTATGTCCAAATAGTATGACACCGGCATATATCTGGCATAGTTTGGGTGAAGCAGTCCTTACGGAAATGTTATGAAAAAAGCAGCAATTACACTTCAGATCTCTGAACCAGTGACAGCTCCAGGAAACGCAGAATATCAGGAGACCGTTAAATTTGCACATTTTGAAGGTTTCATTATTACAAAAAATGGTTCAAGCACAGAGGAAGGCTTTTACATAAAAACTGAGCTTTAAGAGGAGATTTAAAATGTGGCTGTGATTTTCTTTTTTCTGCTCTGCTCTCTTCAGAGTTTCACAATGACTCCTCCTGATTGCCTGACTGGTGCTGCTGGCCTACATTAAGCAGGAGCACAGTCGTTTGTAACATTTTCCACATGAGGCTCTCTTCTAGAGTACAGGACTCAGAAAACTGTTTCACCTTTGTTTGTTTCCAGGTTGCGAAAAACCTGAGTACAGATTCATTTATATATTTGATTTGCTTGGACAAACCACATCTAACAAACACACATAAATCCCTTGTCAAACTTGCTTATTCAGTCATGAAACACACATACACAATCCTTCACTTGAAATGCTCCTTTGCTAACTAATGTGCTCCTAAAATCAGCGCCTGTTTTAATTAGCATCTCTTTTTTTTTCTGTAAGAATAGTGAACGAGCGTGCGGCGCTGCGAGCACTTCTCTCCCATAATTTGCTTATTTCTAGAAATTAAAAAGTCATCTCAAAGACAGTGTAAAAGGGGTGAACCGTTTCTTTCCACCTCGCCTGTAATGTCCTACTTCCGCTCCCGCTTTTTGAAAATCAACTTCTAATTATCTTGTCGTGCTAAATTACAAACAAACACATTTCAGTTGAAAATTTTGCTTCAATTAAAAGGCTTGTGCCAGTTTTATAAGCAGGATATCGCAAGAGAAGCAGAAGCAAAGTTTTGACAGGTGAATGTAGAGCTTGTTTTCTGTCATGTCTGCAGGTGAGCCAACAAATTAGTGCATGAAGACAGTGACAGCATAATTCAGACCACAATAGACACATGTGAAAGTTTCACTCTTTTTGAAGCTTTGGGGTCAGGCTGAGAAAACGAGACCTGTTCAGGCAATCGAGCTGCTGCTTTGAACTCAGTGTCTCGTGTGCATGTGTGTAATTCTGTATGAGTGCATGTGCATGTTTGTGTGTCTGCATGTGTTATGGGAGTATACATTTATCCATTCACGTAGAAAGCCTTTTTAAGGCTACATCGCAAGTTTAGTCATGTGGTAAGGTAGCTGCTCGCTGAACAAATCCTGATGGAGACTATTTGCATATTGAATTCACCACACTGCTTCCTGCCTGAGCCGGCTGGAGATGACGCTCTGAGATAGACCTGTTTTCCTCGCTGTGTGTGTATGTCTTTGTGTTAGTTGTATTGTCATGTTGTAAGAGGCTGCATTCAGGCTTACAATTGCATTGTGGGGAGAAAAATGCAAAGGACAGCTAATTGATTGGGTTTGGTTTGCTTTGCTACCACTCAAAAGTACTTTGCTTTAATTACAGATCCCAAAATAGTTTATTGTACGAGCGAGTTTATTGTGCCGATTAACACAACAGGTCCTTTTAAGTTTTTGAATCACCAGTTCGTCTATACAACCTTACAAAATGCTAACAAATAGTACATTTCAGCTTCTGTAAGTTAAAGATGATGGTTTACAGTTGGTTGTTTTCCGTCACTGTGAGCTCAACACCTAAAAATATTCTTTTTACAACTGAATGTTTTTCATTTTTATTTATTAATTTTTTGCTTTTAAAGAACAGATTCATGAGGAAAACAGTTACTGAGGTTTTCTTTACACTAACTCTTTTATTCAGGTAGGTATAAACGAGATTAGTAGAAGAGCTGTACAAAGTGCACTGGATATGGATGTGATTTGATTTAAGCTTTCCCCTTAAACAATCAAAAAGGTAAATTAAAAGAGAAGCAGAAGGGAGGAAAAGTGCAGGAGGAGCAGACAGAAATTAACAAATACAAATTCTGTACATTTATTCACAAATACTCAAAACGGCTTGAAGTTCTGCAGGTTAGCCTACAGTTATAGAAATTATAATTAAAATATGAAACAGTGTTTATTTTTTTCCCCGCCACATTGAAACATGTGGAGGCAGTGATTTTTAACGGGCTGGGCTTGGCTGGGAAAAAAACCTGTTATCATTTTATGTCTTACGACTGGAAAGAATTTATAAAACACAACAGTAAAACATCTCTTACGGATCATATTAACTTGAACTAAATGACTAATCTTGTGATGATGTCTGACAAACTACATCAACCTTATACTGAAATCCAGCAGCTGGAAAAAAAAGGAGTAAAATTCATGTAAAACAAGGTGGCTGAAGTCAGATAGATACTTCACCGCTCCCTGCTGTAACCTCCAGATTTGCATAAGCTTACAACAGTCGCGCGTGCGTGTGTCTGTGTGTGTTTCTCTTATAGACTATAGAAAAGCTCATTTGTGTTTATTTGCCTTCTGCATGATTAGACTTCATTTCCATAAGCACTCTGAGAGTAGGTGGTTTTTCATGAATTAGAGCACAGTGTCAAATGCAGTTTACAGCAAAACTGAAGCACACAGTTACAAACACACACAGGCGCACGCACATATCTTTACTGTATGTGTCCGGCTCCTGTGGGGCTCTTACCGCTTACTGCTAGGGTAATTCATATTTACACAAATTGCTTTAATATCCCCTCCACTGCCATGAACGGGGCAATAAAAATGTTAACAACATGGCGCCTGAAACTGAACGGCCAAACACAACAGCAATATGTCTCTCAATAAACACTCAAATTACACTGCGTGCCACTTCACGTGTGCCCGCTTGCTGTGGTCATTATGCCTGGTTAGGAGAGCCCGTCGGTTAAACTGGAAGTTGAATTGTCGTGTGCTTTAAGGGCTGCACATCTCCATGCCAGTGCATAATGACTGGATAGGACAGGAGGGGGAATCGCGTGTAATTTGCTCCCATTAACTCTGCTTAGAATCTGTTCGCAGATTCGCAGATTCAGTTGCAGCTGAAAATGCAGAAACCATCTCTCTTCCTTAAATATAACATTGATTAGCCAAAGTAAAGCTTTTAAATGAGCCCTGTGCATAGGGACCGGTTTGTTTACAGAGACGAGAGGATGCAAATATCACATTTCATATTCATATTTGTTTTTTGCTTCTTCTTCTTTTTTTTTTTTTAAAGCTAGATAGTTGCTTGGAGACTTCAGCCAGCTGGGCCTCTGAGGGAGAGAAAGAGAGAGGGGGAGGAGGGGGTTGGTGCTGAGATATGTAGTGGCATGAGGGAGGAGGAGGGGTGTGTTTTGAGTATCTCCTCCCGCAAGGTTAATTATGCACTTATTGTTGTGTAAAACTCAGGGTTTCACCTTTCTGTGTCTGCTGCCTTTGGGATGGAAAGCAAACAAAAATAAATAATTATTTGTATACAAAGCGTTAGAGTATAATGAAACTGCAAGCTGGGTGCAGAAAGGGGGAGGTGAGAGAGGAGTAAGGGCGAAGGAGGGTGAAGTTTGCACCTTTCAGCTTCTGCAGCTCCGGCTGAGCTTTAAATGGCTTCATGACTAATCTCAGTAGGATCTGTAAAAATAGTTTATCTATTTCTGCACCACCTGAGATCAACAGAGGAGTGCATTCAGCCGCTGTGTGTGTGTGTTTATGTTTGTTATTGCAAACCTCCAGTAGCAGCAAGGAAATAAAACACTATTATTAGGCAGGTAAGGCGAGAGCGTCAGGCCACACACACACGTTTGCTGTATTCATGCACGGGAAAGCTGCTCCTCTCGCGCTGACCCATCGATTCATTTGCCAGAAAGTTCCACGGTTGTTGATTTGATTCAGGCTGGACCTCTGGAGTGCAAAACCAGGAGAGGATTTATTGACTTGGCCTCACAAGTCAATTATCTATTTAAAATTCGGAGCCTTCATGGAGCTAACCGCTGTTGTTCAAAGCATGTTTCCAAACAGTAGCGAGTGCTGAACTGGCTGGGGTTTTTTTTTCTCTCTCTCTAAAGAACTACACTTTGTTCAATGAGGTTAAAGTGAAGAAAGAGTTAGACTTTAGTTAATGACAGTTTGACAGTCCTCTCCCATATTATTAAGAGTCAGCGCTCTACAATAGAAACTCCTGTGTGATTTTACTTTTACAGAGAAGGTCTGTGGGAACATTTTGATCTGTGTGTGTGAAGGATGAACAGTTTTTCCTTATCTTAAAAGCCACAGCTTCTCACTCTGTTGATTACATCAGCAACATTACCGTTGTAGTAAGTGAAGGGGAAAAGAAAGAAGCTACCCTGAAAAAACAAAAAGCACACATGTAAAATTAAAAGAAGAAACACGTATCAGGCCTGTGAGAGCTGAAACAGACTGTTTCACTCGTTTGCTGGAAATTTAAGTTCTTTTATTAAAGTCTTTGCATGTAAAACACAAAAAGAGAGGAAACACTCTCCTGTACCTCTATGGGGCATGATGAGATTAATCGGATACTAAAGAATACTACAGAAGTGCTTTCAACAAGCAAACATTAAAAATGGAGGCATGTTTTATTTTAAGACTCAGAACTTAGCAAAAAATGACGACAGACAAAACACTACAAAGCACAAACTCGGACAATGAAGCGCCACAGGTCCAGAAGCCAGACATCATTCATGACTGAATGAATGATCCCAGTCAGGATGCAGATTGAGTCCTTCAGATAAGGAACATCTTGTTTTCCCAAATTATCTTTTTTTTTTTTTTACATAATGGCACTAGATGCTTTGTGTGCTGCTGAGCCCAAAGTTAAGTAGACTTACAAGGTCGCTGAGCACCTGAGGTAGCATTATAATTGACTTAAAGATTAGCAAATGTAATAAAATGTTCAGATCTTAGTATATTTAATTTCCTAAGAATATGGCAGTTGTGTGATATCAACTTTCTATCCGAAACTTTAATTGCCCGATTTTTAATCCTTCATAAGAGGCTTCTGACCAGAAACGTATACCTGGGGGAAAAAATATCCTCAAAGGATTTTGACTCAATAGTTGTGCAAAGGATGAAAATTGAGACTTTAAAAAAAGACATGGAGTCTGAAACAGAAAAACAAAAAACTGAGGCTACGTCCACACGTACCCGGGTATTTTTGAAAACTGAGATTTTTCTATGCGTTTGCACCTTCCGTCCACACGTAAACGGCGTTTTCAATCACTGAAAATGGAGATTTTTAAAAACGCCGGCCAGGGTAGATATTTTCGAGTTTACGTGTGGATGAGGAAAACGGCTGAAAACGGAGAAAACGCAACGTCAAATGTGTGCTCCTTTTTTTGGCGTCACACTGTGCACCACGTTATTTTGTTTTGGTGTGATTAATTGCTACAATGGCAGACTTAGAAAAAATAATGTTACTGTTAATTTTACTATATGTTACTATATGTTTACAGGCTTACATATACACACACAGTTACTGTCCCTTCCATTTTTCATTTTCTGCTTCTATGCGCCATCTCTGTTTACTATTTCCCGCCCAGGCTTCTAGACTTCTGTTTGGCCAACATTTTTACACGGTTAGGATTATATCGCCACCTGTTGCTTTGGCATGTTCCTGACAGTGTTTTTCTTAGTTTTTGGCATTTACGTGTGGACGGAGATATTTTTCAAAACTGCACGTGTGGACAGGATCTTTTTAAAAACCCGTTTTCAAAAATACCTGGGTACGTGTGGACGTAGCCTGAGTTACCTGAACAAACTCATGACAGAACAAATACAAATACTTTTCACTTGAGATCTTCAAATAATGTTGTGGCAAAATTTAGTCTCGGTTTAACTAAATTACATGTAGAAGCGAACATTTCCACTTGGCAGTCATCTGAACTGGACTTTACCTGCCACCATATCACTGTAACTCTTGTGAATCTTAATTGTGTGTATCAGTGAAACGATGCAAATGGCCCATTTCTTTCTAATTTAGCAGTGTGCAGGAAATGTTTGGCTGTTTGGGGAGAGGAGTGTGAAAAGAGTGTAGCTTGTCTCTGTTTTTTTTTTTTTGTTTGTTTGTTTCTGGATTACTGTTTATCTTTCTGACGGCACTTGAAGTAAGAACCAAAGTCTGAACATACAATCATGGTTTAAATTCTAGGCTTTACCTTTCAGGACATAAGGCAAGTAACCAAGTGCTTATCAGGTCTTATAACCAGGTAAGTACAATCTTAGATGAACTACAAAGCAGATGTTTTGCTGGTCTGGAGCTTTCAGATTTGTGTTAATATATTGCCAAGAAGGAAAGACGTCAGCAATAATTTGAGTGAAGCAACTGCCCATCAGCCTGGGAAGAGTTGTAAGGCTATTTCTAAACAATTTGAATTTCATCGTTCTGCAGTCAGAAAGATTATTCACAAGTGGAAAACATTCCAGAGCTTCCCAGGACTGGACATCCCAGCAAATTCACTCTAAGGTCAGGCCGTGCAATGCTCAGAGAAAACACTAATAAACCTCAGAGCAACATGTCAAGCTCTAGAGGACTACGATATCATGTTAAATGTTAAAGTTCAGAAAAATGCTGAACAAGTATGGCTTGTTTGCAAAGGTCGTCAGGAAAAAGTGTCCTCTCTCTAAAAAATGACAAAACAAAACCATAACAGATGAAACCAAAGTAAAGACGTAAACTGTACAGGGTTACGTCAGTGAAATCTCCTGTCAGCACGGTGGTGGCTTGTTGTGTAGCCACAGGACCTTGGCACCTTACAGTCACTGAGTCAACCATGAAAACCTCTGTTTAACTAAGTATTACAGACCAACTGTCTGACAGCTAAAGCTTGACCAGAATTGGGTTGTGCATCAAGGTCGATGGCTCTCTAAAAACACAAATGTAAGCGTAAATCATGGATCCAAAGGCTTCATACACAAATTAGTGATTTTCATATCTAAATTTATTCGTACTTTATAAACAAATGTAGAAGTCCCTCTGACTATATGTACAAATAAAGGAAGGGCTGGCTATGTTTGAAAACACTTTTCCAAAATGAATACTATCATTACTGCAACAACTTATATTTCTACTACTGCTACTCATAATAGTGTTAATAATATTAGTAGTAGGAGCAGCAGTAGTAGTAGTAATAATGATAATGATAACAACAATAACATCAATAATCATGAACAGAAGTAAATTGTGATTAAATAAAACAATATGTAGATGTAGACTTTAACCTTTTAATTTAAATATATTCCAGTGTTCATTGTCTCATCTCACTTTATCGCAAAAGATCTTTTATTTAAAAGTTACATGTAAAATGGCTCTAGTTTCTGTCTCACAGATGCAGAAAATGTTTGCTTTTAAATAAATGTGGCCATGGCCCCTACCTCTTTGCTTCTTTTTCTTGAAGTCTCAGGAGTAATTATAGTCCTTGTATAGAGAATTGGGGGCTTGGTGGTATGCAGATCACACATGCCTGTTGTCTCAGAATGACTCTGATTTACTAGCATAGACACAGTGGTAAAAATAAAATAGCGCAGTGTGTACATTTCATGATTCTGATGGTTGATTTGTGTTTGCACTTCTTGATCACTGATTCAGTGATCCCCGGCACAGCAGTGAATTTTGAACACAATGACTAAAAATGAAAAGGAGCAGGGTGCTGAAATGTTGTGGTGGGACAATAAGACACCTGGGCACAAACAAATGCCTGCAAACCTGAAACAGTGTTTTAAAGAAGAGTGGGCCAAAAGTCTTCCACAAAGATGCGAGAGACTGACAGTCATACAGAAAAAGCAGTTACTTCAAGTAATTGCTGTTAAAAGTCTCTCTACAAACTGCTGAATCATGGGGTGCAATGAGTTTTCACACATTGCTTCTGCATTTTAGCTTTGTTTTTGAGAGATAAAGAATGGCACTGTAAAATGTCATGTTTTGTTTCATACTTACAGGTCGTAGCTTGTATTTACCTAATTTTAAGACCTAAGTTTTTAATTATGTTCTAATAAGTCAAACCTTTGACCTGACAGAGAGTGTACTTTATTTTTTACCATGACTCCAAGTTTTTCTTTGTACTGGAAAAAACCCCCAACAAACTTTAACTACCGCATCTAAAACTCTCCTGCTGATGTTGACTTAGGAATAACACGACAGAGGTGATAGAAACCCTGGATATAACAGAAACAAAAATGATTCAGCAACCATGGTTTCACTGCACTGCCACGGAGGCTAACTTCACAACCCATTTTCCTTCATGCGCAGTGGCATGTTTCAGTGTATGGGCCTTTTTTTTTTTTTCTTTCACTTCAGCTTGATGCTAATCAGTGCTGCAAGGAATGTCAGTTCTCACAGCACATTGCAGTCATTCTGCAACTGTGACTCATTTGGTATGTTTCAGTAACTCCAACAAGTGTCTGTGTTTTGTCTTTTCTTTCTGTAAGTGACTAACAAGAAAAACATTAAAAATGTATCCATAAAATTCATTTGAGTAGAAGCTCTGTGTTTTATGAAAAGAAAGTCTTAAAAAAAAAAAGTTTTATAAGAGACTCAAAAGCAAATGAAAAGCAAAGCAGATGTTATATAACGCTGTTGCACTATGGGAAACAGGAAGCATATGAAGATGTATTCATCTATCAGTGTATGCATTTGTGTGTCCTGATAGAAGATCTATTTTCATTGCAGAGACGTGGGGATTCACCTCTAATGTGTTAATCATTGTTTTAAGGCAAGCACACTTACTTTCAGGTCGACGTTAAAGCAAATAACAAACTTGTGCTTTTTAATAAGTTGAGTAAACATAGTGTGCATCTAGGTTTTTAAAAAAAAATATATACAAATAAGCCATTTTGCGTATATAATAAATGAAAATCTATTTAAATGTATACTAATTTGCATGTTTTCAAGCGCAAACATCAGAACATTGGAAAAAACCCAGTTTAAAATTGTTGTTTTGTTTTGTTGAGATTCGAGTCAAAGGATTTTACAAAAGGAAATTTGTATAGTATTTTAAATCCAATACTAATTTTGGGAAGAAAATCTTCTATAAATAACTCCTCGGACTAAAATCCTTCAGAATATAGATGGAAATAAAAGTGGAAAGTTTGATACTGAGAAAAAAATCACTTGAGAAAAAAGCTTTGAACAAATGGATGTCACATCTGGAGAATTACTTACATTAAGACAAATAGTTTAATGTCACAAATTGCAAATGTATAGTATCTAATTAAACACGTCCGATGAACTTGCATGAATAAAAACTTGCAGCAAAAATTTCTGGCACGACTTCACCTACCTAAGGTGCATGGAGAGGATGAGAAACTAACAACGCAGGAACTCCAGCAACACTTAAAAGTAAAGAGGAACAACTTTATTAACTGACCATCGCGTTTCAGCATGTGGCCTTCATCAGGGTCATAGTAACACACAACACAAATTAATAATAATCTAAATAAATATTTAGATATGTGATTTTTGACATTTTATAGAAGGAAAACAGTCTTTGTCTTATCTTTCATGAGTCAGTCTTTGGTTGAAGGTGGATGTTACAAAACAAATTACACAAATCTGGCATCCATATTTGAAAGTGGCCTCATTCATGTGCTCAGATTTGGTTCTTTGAGTATTTTTTCTTCATGTTTATTGCATTTCTTAATGTTTCAGGCTCATCCTTTCCTTCCAATTAGCCAAACAGTTAATTTAATCTTTCGGATGCAATTTAGGTCCTCTGCATTTTTGAAAGAAAGGGGTTTTTTCTCTTTAGGAAAAGGCAAGGAGGAACTGCTGTTCACACATACGGGGGTCATCTTTTGAGAGGATAGTTACACATAATGATTCCAGTAGAAAGCAAGGAGATGGATAGTAAGAAAAAGCGACCGCGAAGGCAAATTAACCCTTTAATTACTACAGAGAACTAAACATGACAAACAACCTTAAATATAGCTATCAGCTTAAGGCAGTCAATAATCAACAGTCATACACATGCTGCTCGGTGTCATTTCAACTGACATTTGATAAACAAATCAGTTCAGTGGTAAAAGGTTGTTTCTTTTTCCCGGCACATCCTCTTTCCTGAGGGCATAGACCCTGGTGTTACTGCATTAAAATCTTCTAGACTAGACGACTGCAATTGACTATATCCAGGTTTTCTGAAGTCCTTTGTTTATTTCCTGCAGTTTGATCAAAATGCTGCTTCAAAGGTCCTAACGGCCGCAAGCAAAACAGGGGAAAAAAAGCTTATGAGGACTTTATGTCTGTAAAGCCAGCCAGCGGTTGTCCTCTGAATACATACAATACAGGACTACTTTTCTGTTACTGTGACACACTTTCTTAGATAACAACAGCGTTTACTGTGCCCCAATTGAGGTCAGTGGGTAAGGTATACCATGGCTTTTGTTCCATAGTGCTCCACAGTGTTTTCATTCCAGCTCCACATTTATGAACAACCTAAAAACATTTATTTTATTTACATTTTTTGTGTGCATTTGAGAGTTTTATTTTTTTAATTAAATGGTTTTAATTATATAATCAATCTTGCATGTCTTTTTTGTCACCTTTGTTAGCTAAGTCAAAAAAATCCAGGCAACGATTTAAATGTGCGATGTATGTAGATTTGATTTGATTTGCCATACCCATAAAAGTCTTTTCAAGACTGTATGATTGACATTACATGTATTATTCTCTTCCTATGCTTAGCCAATTTATTAGGCTTACACTTTTTTATCATTTAAGGTTTTTAGGTTTTTAGTGCTTTCTTTCTCTATTTGTGCTCCAGTTTTGTTTTGTTTTGTTTTTCCAATGAGACTGTGAATCTTACATTTTGAGATCTGATTTGTCCCAATTTTATTTGTGGTATTAAACCTGAAACAAACTTGTTTGTCTTTGACAGTCTTTACAGTCATTCTGACTTTGTGCATTATTTTGCTGCTTACAGAAGAAGCTACAAGCATCCTGGTGAACTGTTGTATGTAAAATCTTGAACAAAACCAGTTTGTGTTTTTCTGGGTTTTTTGTTCCCACTTCTCTGTAGAGAAATACTCATATAGCACCATGAAGAACTAAAAGATTTACTTTTATTCTGCTCAGATTTCCAGCTGTTGCTTTGCACATTATTACAGAAATGACACTACCGAGTATGCCATTAGTGAGTGTCTTTCATTTTTATGTACTTATTTTTGCAAATGCCTATGAGATATTTTGTCTTCTTTATTTCTCTTTTGCACATGCCAGCCTAAAAAAAACATTGAGGCTGTTGAGGTTTTTGAGACATTTCTAGACAGAAAAACATATTTCTGTCAGTTGTTTTGCATAACTATTGAAATCAATCAAATACACAAACATCCTGGTGACATATTGCACATCTGCTTTATGCCTTGAAACATCTGAATTAGCAGAAACATTTGCGTTTGCAAGTGTATGCATGCACTTCCTCTGCATGCTGTTCTCTGGTGGCTACATCTAACGGTGCTCTGCACACATTTAATAATTAAACACTATACTCGTGCTCACTTTCCACTCCACGGTTGTGTGCGTGTTTTTTCAGTATCGCCTTCATGTTTGTGTTTTGTGGCAGCCATCAAAGAGAAATACAGCGACTGGACAGAATTCCTTATTCAGGACCTGACGGGTGCCAGAACGGCACCAGCCAACCTGCTGGAAGGGGTGAGTGCGTGTTTACACAGACAATGACACACAAGATAAGTGTGTGTGTGTGTGTGTGTGTGTGTGTGTGTGTGTGTGTGTGTGTGTGTGTGTGTGTGTGTGTGTGTGTGTGTGTGTGTGTGTGATTTAAGAAAAAATTTAAGAAAAAATCCTTTTGCAATGATCCCTAATATACAAATCTTTAGTTTAAAAGTCAAACTCAGATGAAAGAACAGGCTTAAAGGGAGGTGACTGGAGCTAAAATTGCTTGCTGCAGACAGAGATAGTTAAATGAGGATTATTTTGCTCTCTGAATCAAAGAAGCAACTTTGGCGGAGTCCAAGAATAAAAATGTGAAGCTCAAAATGAAAATAACAGGCTCCTTATGATTATGTTTAGTTACAGAATAGAAATTGGCTGTGAGTGTGGAGCATGCTTGCATTCTGTACCTGCAAGGCTGATATAAAGCAGAGGCCAAATATAAGTCCAGATCCTGCTAGCCAAGCTCCAGAGGGTCCAGTCAGATCCGCTGGATAGCTTTGCAAGTGTAAAACATTGGGGAGAAGTCATTAATAATTCGAGATGTTCAATAAAATTTGCAGGTATTTCTGGTGTGATGCCAGCATTACTGCAGAGAGGAGAAAGTTTAAGCTCTTTCTACAGAGGTTTTCTTTCTTTATGTGCACATGTACACGGACATTTTGTTAAAATCACCGAAAGTCAGCTACTTAATTAGCTGATTGGTGGTGTGCTTATTTGTTTAGCTCCATCAAGGTAAAAACCAAACAAACCCTAAAACCTCCCCACCCACCACGTTTTCCAAAAACACAATCTGACATATTAATCAGCATACATTATTTTTATGTGACGGCAAAATGAATGCGCCCCCCAACAACATAAATCAAAATATTTCATTCCATCCAATTCAATAGAAACGCTTAAAAAAAAGAAACCTGGCACCTTCTCTAACACTTTTTCAAAGCACGTAAATTAAAGTGTTTTGGCAAGTTTTGAGATTTGTATGCTAATTAACACTCAAAAACAAGTTCTTGTTGTACTTCTTGACATCTGTGAGAGCAGGATAATTAGCAGGTCTGGATGCCGGTGTGATCATCTAAAACTAAAACTGTTTCATTTTCAAGCTCAGCATCCCGTTTAGATGTCGCTCTCTTTTTTTTCTCATCTTAATCTAAGGATAACACACATATCAACTCTTTCCACTGAGGTTTAATTTGATCATTAAGACAGTCTTTAGAGTATCTCTGTGACCAGTGTTTTTTATTTTAATTTTATTTAATAAATAAAAATGCTTCTCTGTCTGTCCCCCTTAGCCTCTACGAGGTAAGAACACGGTCGATCTGGTTGTCGATGGATCGGTGTTGGAGCTTCAGGACCTTTTAGACCCTTACCTTTACTGGCCTGTACGAGTCATCCAGAACGTTGGAGGGAGGCTCCGCCTGCGGTATGCTGGCCTCTCTGAAGAGTACCACGATCATGACACATGGCTGTTCTACCTGGACGTCAGGCTCCGGCCCCTCGGATGGGCCCAGGAAAACTGCCTGACCTTAGAACCGCCAACAGGTGAGAATCTATTAAGTTTGCACTTCTTCACGTTTTACGTTTTCATCTACAAGTCAATTATAACTTCTGGGTAACAAATAATTACACTCAATGTTCTTGTTTTGGGGTATTACTTCTCATCACAAATTATTATATTATGTATGCTGTATGTCCTTGTTATTGTCTTGATTAATACTTTGCTTCATAAAATGTCCTTAGAAGACTAAAGTGGCATCTTTAGATTTTCTGACCAAATGTAAATTCAGTTTTCTGTCTGACTCACATCTGAGAGGCTGAAACAATTAGATTATAGAATTGTAGCTTGAACACTTAAACAACTCAACATTAGAAAAATTTGAAGTTTCTTAAAGCTATGTAAAACATACGATGCTAACAAGGCGGTATGTTCGATTTAAATGTTCAACCACCTGCTTGGAAGTTAGGAGACAAGTTGATCCTTATACGTTTAATATTTAAATCGTCAGTTTATACTCTCTCCTGTAAATGGAAACATAAAGAAGTCATTAACATTGATTATGATCAGTACATGTTGTCAGACAGTTGCCTTTGTGTGTCTGTGTGAATTTTTAAATTTAAGAAAAAAATTGTTGAATTATGAAAAAAATAAAATAAAATCTGTCGCGCAGAGCTCAAGTCTATGAAGAGCGCCTCCGACTGGCAGCAGGCTCTAGAGGACGCTCAGCTCGATGGACAGAAGAATTCATTACCTCTGGAGGTGTTCAAGGTGAGTCTCCTGCAGGAAGATCAGGTCGAGGTGAACTATGGCTAATTTATGATATAAAGTAAAAATAGGAACTCTTCATTTTACATCTCCAGGAAGCTTTCTTTCTTGGTACCAATTACAGGAAAAAAGAAATGCCCTTGAAAGCCAATTAAATCTCAATAATTGTGTATTCATTCATCCATTTATTCAAATGTTATTAAAAATCTGTGTAACTTTAACATTTTAATGTTCAGCTGACCTTCTGTGCGCCGAATAAATCCTTTAGTAGGAGGACGGGTGGATTAATTGGAACTGCAGCAGCTGAACTCTCTTCTTTCCACCACATCATTTGAATATTTTCCATCTCCATTCTCAAAAAAATACTTAAGGAATGATTTACCTTCAAGATGAAGAGCCAGTACAAATTACGATCAAACGGATCTAACTTATCCAAGGTCGAGAGGTTTAGTGTTAAACTGTGCTTTTTATACAAGTCCATGCACAAATGAAAGTGTAATTTATTAACAGGGAAGATTCTTTGCATTGACACATAAACATTTATCTCGCATTCCTCTGTTATATGAGTGTAGCTGGAATAATTTTGTGTTGGATGACGTCCTCCTAATGCTGTGCTTGAGCACCTGCTGCATAGACACAGATGACTGAAGCTAATGTCTGGCTTTCATAGAGCTCTAAACAAGGTGCAGAAACTGAAATTAATCCACATACATAACAGATGAGTAAAAGTGTGAAAGAAAACTCTTAAAAATTAAGAGATTTAAATGACCAAAACAGCCCACATGACACAATCCTACCAATCGGAAAGGCTGGAATAAATAGAAGCAAAGTAATGGCAAAAGTCATGGCATTACCAAAAACCTTGTTACATAATACCGTTTATTTTGTGTCATCACATACAACAGAACACATACCCTTCAGAGACGTGTGTTTTCTTGTGAAACCAAGAAAGTACCGTGTGATACAGGATGTACTGATTGCACTTTGAGTCAGTTGGAATAGAGAAGGTAAAAAAACAAAGAAATACAGGAAACGCACCCATATCACACCAAATTGAATGTAAAAAAGGTGTCATGGTGCTCAAAGAACAATGTGTGTGGCAAAAAATAATATTTAATTCATCCTAATGATCGCCAGCAGTATGAATTAAGCCTCGCAGAGCGCTTCTTTCATTATAGGGCCACCCAGCAGGGTCTGAATGACCTACATGGACTGTGTGTGTGTGTGCGTGTGTGTGTGATCAAAAGTGGAGCACATTTGTCTAAAAATCTTGACTTTACTGTGTCAGGACCATGTAGACCTGCCCAAGCACTCCTTCAAGATGGGTATGAAGCTGGAGATGGTTTCTCCATGGGAGCAGCTCCAGATCTGCCCTGTTTCTGTCACAAAGGTGAGTCACGCAGAAAGGCTCTGAAAACAATGGCTTATCTACAAAAAACAAAACAGAGCATTCGTCAGCTGCTGTTATTAGTGTGGATTTTTAAAATGCTTTTCCATGGACGAGGCCTTCCTCTACAAGACTGCATTGAACTGGAACGTTTCTTAGACATTTCTTACTTTTTACACATTAATTAAAAATATTAATTGATTTTTGAGCAGAAAAACTACCAATCATGTTGCACATTATTCTAAATACATACATTTTAAATGAATTTTATTAAATTGTCAGTGGTAAATATTCTGTTCCATGATGAAGACATTTCATCTTAATTTGCTAAACACAAAGAATTGTAGGCATCTTAGGGTAATAATAGGTGAAGTCTATTTTGTTTGCATTTTCTTTTCTTTTTTTTTCAAAATCAACAAAGGAGGAGGTGGTGTGGAGGTGGGTTGAAAAGCATCTTGCAGGGGGAAAAGATAAGGCAGCTTAGATAGGACACCCTGTGCTTAATGTTCTGATTTTAAATTTGATAATTATATGACCTTTATCGTTTCACAGGGTAGATCCAGCAGCTTAAAACACTGGTAGACAGGGGTGGCACAAGAACGATTGTACATTACCAAGGATGCCTTCATACTTGAAATCTTTTTTTCTTTTAATCTGCTGCTTAAATGTCCAAGCATTTAAAAGATGGAGAGTAAATGTGTTGTCCATAATCTGCTTTACATGTGTGTTGAAATCATTGCGTTAGGAGGAGATCAAATGCTGTCCCTCTCTTTCCTCTTCAGGTCTATACTGAGTTCTACTTCCAGGTGATGCTGGATGACCTCTCTGCTGAAGCCAAGCCACACTTTGTGGTGTGTCATGCCAACTCGCCTGGCATCCTGCCCGTCCAGTGGTGTATGAAGAACGGCGTGGGTCTGGAGAGGCCTCGGGCTTACGAGGGCCAGGACTTTGATTGGGCTGACTACCTGAAGCAGAGCGGGACTGAGGCAGCTCCTGACGCTTGCTTTCCTGAAGTAAGCATGGGGTGAAGAGATGTAAACTGCGACACTCCTGACGTTTCAGCCTGTGTTTTGATGGGAGCGTGTTTAGTACAGAGGAAGCTGCTTTTCAGCAGAGTTCTTGCAAACATTTTCAAACCAAATTGGAGACCGAAACAACACAACACCTCAGGGTAGCAACTGGAGAAAAACTTAACTGCGCTGTCATTTTGTTCAGAAGCTGACAACATAGTAGCAGCAGAGATAAAAGACTCAATTGCTGCTGCTTTATGGTTTTATTTAACTGTCATCTGCTTTAAATCCCACTGTCCCACCAAGCTCTGAGGTTTTTAACACTTGTTGCAGATTGCTATCTGAAGTGCAAAGTCATTGCCTGTTCTTTCACTGCTGTAATTGTCTGTACCCCCTCTATGTCCCACTGTGCCAATCGCACAACAAAGTTTGGGAACAAAAGAAGCTTGCACCAACGAGCACCAGGCAGAAAATGCATGAAATGATGCAGAACAGTGTCTGTCAGTTTATTCTGTTCTGGTGAGGTTTAAAAAGCAAAAACAATACCAGCAACATGGACAAAATTATATTTGCATTTGGATGATGCATGCAAAACATTCTGTGCTTGCAATTCTTTCCCATTTATATCACTTTGAAAACCTGTTTTTGAATGTTTCTTTACGTTAGTGCACTGTGAAAACAGCAAAAACACTCAAAGAATGAGCTGCGTTTTATCAGTGTTTTATTCTTTTTCAGGTTTACATAACAGTTGACACTGTACAGTGCCGCTGTACAGTGTCAACTGTACACATATTGTAAACAGGAACTTATTAGACCCATCTGACACTGTGTTACATGCAATGAGCCTACAAAATCCCTGTTACAGCACCTTGTTTGAAGTCCTTCAAGGGGAAAATAAGGGTTAAATCAGTTGGAAGGTCTTGTAATCTGAACCTAGCTTCAGGTTACCTCAGGTAAGATCCCTACTCTGAATGTAAAATAAACCCTCTCTCTCGTGTGTGTGTGTGTGTGTGTGTGTGTGTGTGTGTGTGTGTGTGTGTGTGTGTGTGTGTGTGTGTGTGTGTGTGTGTGTGTGTGTGTGTGTGTGTGTGTGTGTGTGTGTGTGTGTGTGTGTGTGTGTGTGTGTGTGTGTGTGTGTGTGTGTGTGTGTGTGTGTGTGTGCGTGCGTTCAGACATGGCAGAACAGAGACTTTGCCAAGGACATGTGGCTGGAGGCAGTGAACCCTCACCGACCGGCTGAGGTGTGTGTGGCTCAGGTCACACAGGTCAGAGGACGCCTGCTGTGGCTCCGACTGGAAGGTACATACGGTTGTGTGTGAGTGTGTGCGTGCAGTGAGGATTAAGTGTCAGGGACTACTGCTGTGCCCCAAAGTGAAGATGGGGTTGGAAAATAAAGCAGTCTGTATATGTGTGACAGTTCCCTCACCCCTGCTTTCCCTCCGCTGTCTGCCCATCTCCAGGTGTGCCGAAGCCTCTGTCAGAGTGCATCGTGGATGTCGAGTCCATGGACATCTTCCCTGTCGGCTGGTGCGAGGCCAACGCTTACCCTCTGACCCCTCCGATCAAACCTGTCTGTACGTACACACACAAATAAACACCAATGTAAATTTGCCAGGCAGTGACAGCTTAACACAAAGTTTGTTTGATTCTTTCAGCAGACCAGAAGCAGAAGAAGATAGCGGTGGTCCAGCCAGAGAAACAGTAAGAAGCACAACATTAGACAAACTGAAAGTAAAACTGACTTCAGACTTTGTCTCAAAGACAGGCACAGCATCTGCGTTTTTACATTCTTTCTAATGGGTACCTCATCTGCTTGCATGAAAGTTTAGAAGAAAATTACCCTGTTTCTCTACGACTAGTTTCAAATTGAAATACCACATGGAGTTTAATTTTTATTTTTTTAGTCCAGATGAGGGGGCAGAAGTATGATGAAGCA
>VURO01024705.1:13420-24641 GCA_015108175.1 Pelvicachromis taeniatus | reverse complement strand
TTTAAGCTATTGCAGATTAGGAGCTTTTATGTTTGTTTGTTTTTTTTTCAGTTTTGGGTTGATAATCAGTAAAAATCAGACATTTTAAAGTGTTATTGTGGAGAATAAGTTCCTTTTGGGCAGCTGTCTGTTTATTTCTACAAGTTCTAAGAGAAGAAAAATAAAATTAAGAATAATTAAGTGAATAATTAAAAGTAACTGAATAAATTGAATTGACTGACTTAATTTTAACTGGTTTGACCATAGTTGCTCATAACTGCTGGTGCATCACGTTAGTTTGAGAGCTCTAAAAGCAGGAGAAAGAGAAAATCAATACCTTGTTTGTGTGTTTTTGTTTTGTTTTGTTTGCTTCTTCTGCTCCTTGACTAACACAAGCTGCGTTCTCCTTTCATTACGACTTCCTCATGTTTGTGAAAATTGTGTCTATGAAAATTATTAGACAGACAGACAAATGCACTGCTCTGGAACTCCCCCTCATCTAACCTCCCCTCAGAGCCAACAATGAGCTATAGTACCAGATAAACACGCATGTGTCTCATTTAAGGATTAATGATTAAACAAAGAGAGGAGATAAACTCTGCTGGATAATTAGAAATCTTTACATCATCCTGTCCTGTCAGAATTAACATATCAGCATTGCATTTTTTTAAGGGTAAATACAGTGATTTTTATTTTCTATTAGGGCTTTAACTTGCAATGATTTTTCTTAAGAGTCGCAAATTAAACGATTAAGTCTATGAGATGAAAAATTCCCTTTCTGATTTCCGTAAGCCAACGTTTATGATACAAAACAGAACTTATTGAAGCGTGACCTTGTTGATGTGTTTTGGTTTAAAATCAAACTAAACTTATTAAACTAAAGTTAATTATTAGATTTTAACCCGTTAACCTCCAAAAAAAAAAGAAGGTGGTAGCACAGACTGACATTAGTTAACAGGTCAAACTATTTTTTTCTTGCCAGCAGCTCCGCTCTCTTTACCTGACCTTAGCCATTATGTGGGATATTGCCAAATTGACCCTTCATCTCACTCCGTTCTCTTGAATTGGCCTCATCAACCAAACAGTCTGAATTCATGTGGGCTCTCCTAAAGCTGCCTATTTTCCACATCCTTGCTGTACAAGCAGTCATCATTCATCGCTGAGTGCTTTGATGGATCACAGATAATTTAATTAGCCATTGTCCTCATAAATAAAAGTAATTATTGGCTGACAATGTCCCTCTGTCTTTCTTTTCCTTCCTCCCACACCCAGATATAAAGGGAAAACGTATCGCTCCACCATACGGATTGTCCGCCTAGCAGACCAGATCCCAGATTTCTGCCGTAAAGTGTGTGTGAAACTGCAGTGCTGCCCGAACCTCTTCAGCCCCATCCTCGTTACTGACAAGTGCCCAGAGAACTGCTCCGTCCAAACAAAAACCAAATACAGTGAGTCTCTGTAATTATACGCATCACTTCCTGCGCCACAGCTATGAAGGAGACCCAAATCAAAGCTTGTGACGCTGCAGAGTGTATAATTGCCCTGAATGAGTGGCTAAGTTTTGTTTTGGGTGCATTGTTTTCAACATCTGCTGTGCGTCCACAGCCTATTACTATGGGAAGAAGAGGAAGCTATCCAAGCCCACTGCAGGAGAGGAGACAGCAGAGGGAGAGCTGGCCAAGCCGACGCGCCGCAGGAAGAAGAGGAAAGCTATCTTTGTGCAGAAGAAAAGACGCTCGTCTGCTGTTGACTACACTCCTGCTGGCTCCCCGCAGGTTAGAAAACACCTCACTTCTTCCTTTCGCTCTCATAACAAGTGTTATGTGCAATCCTGCTCATGTGACAAGCAACAGGTACACTCACAACCAAGTGCATAGTGTATAACTATAAACAAACTCATGTGAATATAGCAAATACGGGGTAAAGGAGGAGCTTCTCATGCAGGTGCATTATGCTGATATATCTACTGCTGGGCAGAGTTATTTACTGTAGCTAAAAATAGCCACACATCTGGTACAGAAAGGTTGCTGTCAATCACATTACAGTCGTTAATATAATATGCAGATGCCACAGAAGTATCGTCTTCAGGCATCAAGTCTGCATTGGTATGTGAGCTTTAAAGCTTATTTCAAAGATGTTTAAAGCAGAAATATTACTGTGTCACAGGCCTGAATTTTATTCTCTCAGTTTTAACATAGGTGTTGCATTCAATGCATTATACTGTATATTGGACCTCTGAGCCATGAGGTGTCGGTGCCTCCTGGAATATTTTTATACAAAACTTTTCATTTAAGCATGAAAGTCTAGCTAGACTGCCTCAAGTGGCCATGAGAGGAGCTACAGGTTTTGGGGTTTTTTGCCATTCATTATCAGAATTTTTCAGCACTGGAGTCCCACTCTGAATCTTTTCAAGATGGCTGCAAAGTGGTGAGATTTGCTTCTAGAAAGGCTTTGGTTGTACTACTACATGGCACCGTGGCAACAAGGAGCTTTTGAGTCACCGTGGCAACAAAAGACACAAGCACAAAAAGAAACATTCCACCTGAGACTGCTAACATCATCAGAGCAACAATACCGTCTTTGTCACAGCAGAATGAAATGGCTGATTTAGATAATTTTTAAACAGTTTTGGAGTAAACCACGAAAGCAGGTCTGACAAATATACATTCACTATAAACAGCACTTATTTTGAAGCCACTGTTTCAGAGGTTCTGTGGACACATTTATAGAATGTGGTTTTACAACTTTGGCCCAAAATAAAGCTTAAAATGCTTTTTATCCCTCAGCCACAAAAGATTCAGGGGGTATTGTCTTCACCCTGCTGGGCAGGAGGGCGGCATGGACACCCAAGTTTGTGAATGTGAAAAAGTCGGGAACAAAGTAACGTCAGTGTTTCAAATTAACAACATAAGCGTGTCTACTAGGAGGCTGAGGAGTAGCACTGGGTGCCTACAGGTTATACGGTCCTCAGCCATGGGTCTGCTTTCTGTTCCTCGCTCCAGCCTCCATACCTTTGGGAACAGAGCATTCAGTGTGGCACTCTCTCCCATATGAGCTTCACAACATTTTGCATGTAGGCCGGGGCATAACACCCATCACTGGAGTCCTTCAAGACACTTCTCAGAACTCATGTATTCAGAAAAACCTTTGACCTCTAGCCTTTTTTTGTTTATTTATACTCTTTTGTAAAGCGTCCTTGGGTTTCTTGAAAGGCGTTACACAAATCTAAGTTATTATTATTTGTATTATTATTATTATTAATACTACACACTTGCAGTTTCAGAGCGTTTCGGCTTCAGTAAGTGCTTAATCCAGAACACTGCCACACACACATATATATTTATAAAGATATGGCATGACTTTTTTACTACAATAAAGATTGTAAAGGTACAGTAGAACCGCCACAGCACAGCTGGTTCCTGGACCTCTCCTGTGGGCATGCATCAACACAGCTGAAAGCTGAAAGAGGATTTGCTTACATGCTTCCTGTTTTGGGCTTTAATGGGGTCTTTCGGGGCAAGGCTCTTTAGCATTTCTGAAAACTCGCATGGATTTCTATTCTGGATTCCTTGAGTGCCATATCTCCTCCTCACGTAATGTCTGTTGCCATTTTAATGTAAATAGGATTATCTGGAGGCCATAGCCTAGAACAATGTTAAGCATGCATCACCTCAGCAGAGAGAGAAACAACCTTTGGATTTGCATCGATCAGACGGTAATGGAGCAGCATTCTGTCAGCCTTTGACTCCTTCTGAATTAATAGAAATTCCTGTGTCCTGTCAACAAAAGACAGTCTTACATTATGTCTTTTGTCATTTGTAACAAAGGATTTAAGACAAATTTCTTACCATATTTGTTTTATGACTAAATGATCAGTGGTTATCACTCATATCATCCGGCCAGTTCAGCTGATATTTACAGAAATGGGAAAAATTACTTTTATGAAAAGTGCATATAAGCACTTAAGCTGCCTTTGAATACGCCCACTGTGCAGTCTGGATGAATGAAACAATAAAACACGCGCAGAACCTTTCACACTACAGAAAGCAAGTCAGGATTTGAACAAACTGTAATTATTTTAAAAGGCTCTGTTAATTTCAGTGTGCATGAATTTCAGGTCAGGAGACGCATTTTCTGCACTTGCCTCTCTTCTTGCACTCCCGGTCTGTTTATGAAAAACAAACTGTCACTCTGTGGCTAGAAAACATGAAGCAGAGTGAAATAACATAATAATAAAAATTCATGAGGGTGAGATGTCCTTGTCACTGCTGCTGTGGTTAAAAAAACCCCACAAAAACAAAGCCCAACATTTCAGAAAACTTTTAGTCACATTTTATTTGTGTTACACCTTTTGTGCAGGTTGAGTTATTAAAGAGGTGGTATTACAACACAAACAAACAGGAAAGAATACCTGCATAATATTCTACATTTCTGTGTTACTAATATTAAAGATTTCACATGGCAGCATTTGATTGCAGTGGCTGACTGAGCTTAATCTAGTCTTACCTGTTTTATATACTTTTGGGCAGTCTATAGGAAAGCATGATATAACCCAAACCCCAAATTTACCCAATTAAAAAAACCCACATTAATGTGGCCTCATGAAGGGTGGCGGTTGCTGGGAGGGAGGGAATTGCTTGGCTCAAAGTGTAGTTTGTGTGTGAGGCGGTTCAGCAACATAGTGGAGTTTTACTGGCCGGACTGGTTGGAAGACTGTTTCAGTCCTAAAGAGAAACACAAAGTGACTGAATGGATAACCCGCTCGTGTTAATGATCGTTTCTGTGCTGTGGCATGTGTGAGGAGTGGCTTCTTTTCTCTGTGTTATATCACTGCAGACTGACATGTAACCAATGAAGAAAAAGGCAGAGCAGCAGCTCTTTCAAATCATTTATACTATTAACTAATTTTTTGCATGAAAACTGTGATTATCTCGGTCAGCTCCAGTCATAATATTTAATACTTACTCAGATATTTCTATCTACATTTGAATCGACGTAGCAGCTTCTGGTTAAACTAAAATCCTTCTTTGTCTGTGCAAACGAGAAACCCGAGAATATGAGCCTCGGCTAATGTCACTAAAAAGAAACTTCAGACTTCTCTCACTACGTCTTCTTTGGTCCAGCTCAAATGTTTCCTCTGCTGTTACACCAGTGCGTTTCTGACTTTTCTAAAAACATTTTACCAAAAACGTTCCCAACAAAAAACATTTATGAGGCATAAATATTCAAGTTCAGCTTTTGTAAGCAGCTTTCGTGCTAATGTTCATTGCGCCTCACAAAAAATACTTGAATTAAAAAATGTATGTATTTACTGTTTATTCACAGCTTTTTTTACAATTCTGCTTTTAATTATTCCATAACTCTCATTTGACTGGTAATTGAATAAATTGCTAAACTCTGTGAATAAACATCGAGACAAACATTGCTGCATGATTTCTGGGACAACTGTGAACAAGTGAACGCTTCTCTGACTCCCGTCTTTCTCCCCTCTCCAGGACAGTGATGAGGGAGAGGAGGATGAAGAGATGGCATTGCAGTCGGGCAGTGAGGGCACCAGCTCAGAACCTCGTGAGGACCACACAGACACTTCATCGGTGGAGGTGACCAGCAGCCGTCCTCGCCGGGCTACAGCGCTGCGCAGGGCCATCAGCGCGGGAAACCCGGCACTCAGCCCGGCACTCAGCCCGGAAGCTCCCGGAGGTCGCAGGAGGTCGACTCGCTCGCTGTCTGCGTACAACCAGAACAGCAAGTACCAGCCGGCCAAAGGACAAGACATGCAGGTAATGCAGAGAGGCGACAAAGCAGGTTCCCCCGTACTCTTTATGACAAGCATGTCTCCTGTTTACTGATATTAATGCATCATATTTTTGGTACACTTAGTTATATGTAAAAGTAATCGTGTGGCAGTCGAGAGGAGAGTAACACGGCTCCATCACGAGCTTCTACACCAGAATAAATCAACGATGGGGGGATTAATCCAGCTTTAGACTGAAATAGTTGAGTGATTAACTGAACCCAGAGCAGTGTGTGCTACCCTCTAGTTCACAGTGTGCCTTTTATGTGCATCTGTTCAGGTGGAGGAGGAGGAAGGTCAGCTGGTTTTGGACAGAAACCCTCTGGAGTGGAGCGTAGATGAAGTCGTCCAGTTCATTAACTCTACTGACTGCGCATCTCTAGCTGGCATTTTCCAGGAGCAGGTAAGGGAAAAAAATTACTGTTAGGTATACATGTCAATAAAATTGTTGCTTGTTTAATAAATAAGGGGTGATGGTGCGAAGTAAATATATTTCAAGGGTTGAGATAAAAATGTATGTAGCATTAATAGAGAAATCATAGACATTTTTACACAGAGCCCCTGTTTTCAACTATGTACAAACTGTTCTATCAATTGGTTCAATATATTTTTCTAGATAGTCCAGTGTTTGATTAGATGTAGTATTTGCCCTTTGCTGATTGGTTTAGGTGGCAACAATGTAGTTTTTTTTATTAGTTTATTATTATTATTTAGAGTGATTAACTCGACTGACTTCACCTTGTGCGTCTCTCCTTGGACCGTGTGTGTAGAAGGAGGGGAGGGGCTGTCTCTACACACAGAGCAGATAAACACACGCGCGCACACACAGAAACACCTCGGTGTAACCAAGACAAGAACTACAGTAAAAGCCAGCAGAGACCCTCACATGTTACACTGAACATAAACATGATAAATAACACGTTTGGATATCATACTTTTAACCCCTTGTTTGTTTCTGTGGGGTGCAGCAGGTACCAGCAGCCAGCTTTTCTCAGGCAGCTACAAATGATCATCTTCCTCGAGGGATTGATTATTTTCAGCTTTTTTAGAAAACAAACAGTTGACTTTAAATTACTGTACTTTTTTAACTGGTTTAGGAAATAAAGAATAAAAAGAGAATGAATAATGCAAAAATGTGTGAAATCAAGATTTAAACCTTTTAAAAAAAACTTAGAAACTTGTTGTAAGGCTATTATAGTAATTTAAAAATGTTTTAGTTAACTGAAATAGAAATAAAAACCTAATAAAAGACTACATAGACTAAAATAGTCTGAAGTAAAATGAGATTGTGTACTTACAAACAGAATGACTTCTAATTAGTCTGGTGATTTGGTCACATTTGCCAAGAAAACCAGCCAATCAAGGCTTTGGTGAGTGTGTTGAGATTAGAATAGCAGTGTTATTAAATGTGTTGAGTGCTGTCATTATTATATTTTATTATTGCTTTGTTTTGAACTTCTCAACTTAGAATCTGACAAATTCTTTATATTCATACACTAACAATAAATGAAACTAATCCTGAGACTGTTGGAAACTAAACTGAAGCTCTAATTTATTATAAAAAAAAGCGTTCTGCACATTTACTTCTTGTTTTCATTCAGCAGACTTCTGTGAAAAGTCTGCTGAATGTAGCAAGTAGCGTGTTTGAGGTGAAGTACAGCCTTGGAGATTAAGCCGAAAGCTTCAAACTCTGAATATTTCTGTTTAACTTGTGTACAGGACATCGATGGTCAGGCCCTGCTGCTGCTGACTCTGCCCACAGTCCAGGAGTGTATGGATTTGAAGCTTGGGCCTGCCATCAAGCTGTGTCACCAGATCGAGCGCGTCAAGGTTGCCTTCTACAAACAGTATGCCAACTGATGGAGGAGCAGCGACAGGAGCAGGCTCGGAAATGTTGGATTACGTGGATTTCCAAATTGTTTTGGCAATCGGTTACTTTGGATAAGCACACACCGAGGGACAGCAGGAGGATGTTTCCCGATGAGAAACTGAAGGATTGATTTCTGGGATACTATCTGTGTGAAAATGATATGCAGAACCCACGAAAAAAAAAAAAACTTCCTTACTGTCGACTCCGGCAGAGCCGAACGCACGGAGCTGATGTGTGTGCTCTACTGATCTGTGAAGAAGCTGAGCACTCGTTTTTTCTCTTACTTTTCATTTGATTTGTCATAGAGGAGCATCATAGCAATTAAGTTTTAAAAATTATAATCATGAAGAGTTTTCCCTTTTTTCTGTGTGGCATAATCGGTTCAGAAAATATAATCGGAAAGTATTTAACAAACCAAGAATTAATATATTTGGAATATTTATTGTTACCCTTATTTATAAGGAGTGATTTATCCATTTGGATTTTTGAGGGAAAAAAAATTGGAGATGTATATCACAATGTACGTATCAGCTAATCTTTATTGAAAACGACAAACTGTGGTATGAATTTATTCAGTTCAAATAAGCATCGCATGTGTTTCAGAGAAGAACACACTGGAATAGTCTTGCTCTCTTCTCATTGTTACAGTCACATGAATCAATCATGGAAGCTATTTTGTGTCCATCTATGCAATTCTGTTGCAGATATTTTTGATAAGTAAGAAAATAAATTTCTATTGATTTTTATCTGTTTTTCTTGTGCTTCACTTTTCACTTCAAAAACTAATAAACATAAACTGAAGGTTTATGCATGACACGTTCACCTGGTATAAAAGTATTTCACCTCACTTTTGCCTTCAGAACTTTTCAAAGATTCAAAGAGGTGCTGGAAACATTCCTCAGAGGTTTTGGTCCATGTTGGCAATATAGCCTCACACGGCTGCTGCTGTACCATGATGGGAATCTCCTGTCCCAGCACATCCCAAAGGAGCTCTATTCGACTGAGCTCTGATGACTGTGGAGGCCATTAGAGTACAGTAACTCATTGTCATGTTCAGGAAAACAGTTTAAGAGGATTTGAGCTTTGTGACATGGTGCACACCATGCGGTAATAATAGACGTAGTCAAATTCTGAACCAACTCAAATGTAGCAGCAGAAATTAGGAGTCGCCCTTGGATGGTCTTGTTTTTGTGAGTGTGTGCAAATTTTAGTCTGAGCAGCACTTTGTGTGGTCTTCTGCTGCTGTAGCCCATCTGCTGCAAGGTTCGGTGTGTTGTGCATTCAGAGATGCTCTTCTGCATACTTTGGTTGTACAATGTGAGTAGCTGTTGCAGTCAGACATCAACAAGCCATTTTTACCCAGAGCACGACAGCTCACTGGATATTTTTTGCTATTTCAGACTCTATAAACTCTGGTGATAGGTTAGTGTATAAACTGTTACAGTGAAAAAATAAATAAATAGAAAGCCAAAGTTTAAAATAGTGCAGTGAGCATGTATTCATACAACCCCTGGGAGCAAGAAACTCAGGTTGGACACTCGTGTGGGGCACTTGGGGCAGAGCAATCTACCAACTGAAAGGTCAGTGGTTCAATCTTTGGCTTCTCTAACCTGAACTCTGAGGCGGCCCCAACGTTTTCATCAGAGTGGATGTTTTTGTGTGTGTGAATGGTTGAATGAGGCTTGCAGTAAGAAAGTGCTTTGAGTGCTCAAATTGAGTAAAAAACAAAAAAGCACTATACAAATACCAGTCCACTTTACCATTTGCATTGGCCCGAAATGCTCAGTTTCAGGGGTTTTTTTTTTTCTTCCATTCTTCAGTCTGTATGATGTCAGACAAGATAGCCGTAATATTCATTATAATGAAGCTTCTATTAACGAGGGCCAGCCAGTCCAAAGAAAGTCAGTTTAATGGAAAGGAAATAAATCTCCTGCTGCTGCTTTTTCTGGAACTACTTTCTGGAATCCTCGTCTTATGTTATACTGATGTGTGGTACAACTGCATCGTATACATAGTTTTGTTTATAGCTGTGTTTCGTGATCTCAGGTGAAATAGTTGTCATGGCATTTCTATATTCAGGGCTATTTTTAAAGCCTGGTGCAATATGACAAAATCTATTTTTATCACACACCCACAAACAATGAAGAGCAACTAGTTGTTTTAAACACTGAGTGTAAAACTTTCTTCTGAAGGACACACCTGGCCATCCTTGGTTATAGCTCCTCCATGCTGTCCTCAACTTGCATTTCTGGAACTGAGATGTCCTCCAGCACGGTGCACTGAGATTGATTTCCATGTTATAGGCGGAAGGGCAAAAGAGACGAGGAGGCACAAATCAGAGAAATGAGAAAAGCCTCCTGTCTCAGAGGACAGAGGATAAAGTAAGGTGCTACAACAAAGCCTGGTATAATATAAATGAGGATTATTTTGAACTGTGAATAAATCAAGTGATGCAAAAGTGACTCTGGTAGAGTGCAAGAATAGAAACTATGGAGCTGGAAATGAACACAATAGGCTCTTTATTTAAAAAAAAAAAGAAGCAGTTTTCACTCATGATAGTTTGCATGGAAAATGTTTGTTACTACAAGGTGTTGTCTGAGTCGAGCACAGGAGGCAGGACACATGGTTAGTTTTCCACTTCCCACATGGGCACAGTTGGACTTTATACAGATTTTGTCCTAGGCAGCTGGGACGTTGAAGACGGTCTATATCCAAACCACACTCGGCTCAGCCGGGTAATGCTTAGAAAAGATTTCCAGATTGTAACTCAAGGTCACTTACTAGTTTCATGTGAAGCCTCTTTAAAGATGACTTAAACTATGATGAATTTACAACACCTTTGTGTGCAGCATTTGTATTTGTAGTTATCAGCTAGCAGCGTGTTCGCAAGACATTTCAAAGTCCAGCTTTCATGTAATCAGTTCATTCACTTTATCTGTTGTTGAGCAGTTTACCCAAGTTTAGCAACACACGAGCTATTGGAGTTATTTTTTATTCTTAGTTTTCACTAATACTTATTCATAGCCATCAAATATACATATACGTTAGAGCAATATGAAGCTATCTGTAGCTGTTTTGTTGAGGGTGAAGGGTTAGCGGGCTCTCATGCATGGTGAGACATAGGAAGCCAGACGTCTCTGTGGTTAACAAAACACACATCAGCAATACTCCAGGTCACAGTTTAAAGAGGAACCACTCGCTCTCTCTCTCTCTCTGGTGCTTTGGGGAAACATCTAAACGCTCTGCTGCTGAGTTTTACTTTCATATAAAATTACAAATGAATTATTTGTCATGTTTCCACTGATAAGAATGAGTGATGAAATTTTAATTAAATGCCACAACCCTGTAGTTAAGAAAATGTAAAACTAGTGCCTCCTAAGATTGGCTGTATTGTAATTAATGAGGACAATGGTGCATCACTGATTGACACGCCAGCATCCTTCTGCAATTGCTTGACACGGTTAAAAAAAAAAAAAAAAAAAAAAAAAAAAAAAAAAAAAAAAAAAAAAAAAAAAAAAAAAAAAAAAAAAAAAAAAAAAAAAAAAAAAAAAAAAAAAAAAATATATAAACAATAAAAT